>JANHFT010005300.1:27712-39306 GCA_032467955.1 Pseudoxenodon macrops | reverse complement strand
CAACACACACAAATGAGGTGGATGACTCCCCCCCACAAAATAAGACCTAATTCCTTTTTTGTTGGCAAAAAATATATATAAGACAGGGTCTTATTTATGGGAAAACACAGTATTTCAAGTGAGAAACGTCACAATACATCCTGTCTTGTTTACAGGAATGATACTCTTGAGCTTGGGACACTTAAAAAAAAAGTTTAAAGCAGCAGTTTCTTACTTGAGCAGCAGGATGTTTTGCTTCACTTTTTGCTTAAAGTGGTTCAAAATGAAAGTTTTAAGCACACCACTGATTTCAAGTGTAGCTGCTTTGTAAGTGTAGATCAGATATATCTTCACTTACAGAGCAGCAATATATATCTATGCAATATACATATCTAAATATCTATGTTTATGTAGGTAGATATATTGTTAATCTGTTTACTTAATCTTCCTACATAGAATTTGATTATTAAAATACGATTGTTATCCTTTATGGTTCCAGATAAAAAGTGCATGGGCTGTATCCAGTTCTTTTGTTGACTGGGAAGCTTTGTCATAGAGAAAGGAGGGTGTGATGATTCATCTATCCCCCAAAATTGCTCTATAAGATTGAGGCCCATTTATGACAGATTTTAAGGTTAAGGAAAAGAACATTTAGCTTTGTAAGTAGAAAGGCTGCTTTTGAAGTAACATCAGAAATGCCTCAGCCGTTTTACAGTGTTGTTCACTGAAAGCTTATGTTCAAATGTAATTCTGATTTTCCCTTCCTTGTCGTACTCTGATCTTTTCTTTGTCCTAAAAATTTCTGCAACAAATCAATATCCTTTTTTTCTATTGCTTCCTACCATTGGTTTGCTTATTAAAATGTTACAACTGCCCTTTGCAGCTAGTGAAAATCTGGTAAACTTGTAACATTATCTTCCCTTCTTTTAACCATATTTAATTGATTTGGATCTCTAAAATAACAAAAGAGGAAGCTGCTTCAAGGAATAAAGGGAAGCATTCCTTTTTCTGTCTCGCTTCCTATGAAATTATTTTGAATTAGGCTGTCATCTTTATTATGCTCTATGTAAAAATGACTGACTGAAATGGGCAGTTAGTTTTTAGGTTTGAACCCACTAGTTAACATAGGCCATATTATTTATGCTGAATCCAGAATTTAAATATAGAATAAGAAAGACATACCAATGGAAGAGTCCTTGGTGCTCTCTGAGCTTGGTGGTTTTCTTACAGTTGTTTCATTACCCAACTAGGTAACATCATCAGTGCTAGAAGGGAATGAGGTTAAGTAATAAATATTCCATTCCAACTTGTATAAATAGGAACTAATCCTTTTGATTTATGTTTTGCATTATCAAAGAGGCTTTTATGTAACTAGCAACCATTGTACGGGTAAGTCTTAGTTACTATGTTTAATAACACTTATTTCCATCTTGATCGAAATTATAGAAAATTATATAAAAAGAAACCCAAAATGCTATGCAAATTGTATCAAGGTAAAATGGATCCAGGGTCATGGGGAAATAAAATGCATAAACATTAGAGATTCCAATCTGTCAATAAGCTATTTTGTTATCTGTTTTAAGAAGTAATAATGGTATGTTTTATACAAAGCAAACTGACTACACAACCTTATAATTACTTTCATAAGTGGATTGCTTAGAGGTAGTCACAGCTGTCTCCTGATGACTAATTGTTCTCTAAGAAAAAAAGATAAATTTTGGCAAACTAATCTGAAAATAGCAATAGTCTATAAGTATTTGTGAATACCTAAGAACTTGATTAATGAATAAATTATGTCTTGTTTCAGCAAGCATCAAAATTATTACATTTATAAATTGCTGCCTCTGTTTGGCAGATTTGCTGATGAATCTGGCATTTTCTTAACACATTGTAATGACTTGCCACGAACATTTAAAGACACCAATAACTGAATTTCTTATCGCTAGGTTTTGTAGAAAATAGTTTTGTTATATCTCTATTTTATCTGAACCTAAAATATAGTTAAATTAAATGGACTAAATGCAATTCTGGTTCACCAAATGTTGGAAAAGTAATCAAGAAATAATTAAGATGTGTGCACATGTGTGACACTTGCTTTCTGGAAAGGGTAGGTTCCTGAATGTATTCTGATTTGGCTTAAGTGCTGCGATAATTTTCCTCTCAAGATTCATGTTGCTAAGATTCTTAGTTTATTTGCCTATCAGCAGTTGTGTCTCTGTTTACCAGTTCTCCCTGCTGTTTTGGGACAGTTGATATTCTCTACAAGACAGTTTCAAAGTTGTTCTTGTCCATCATTGAGTTATTAATATGCTCACCTCAGCAGGAACAAGGATGATAAATAAATGTCTTCTGAAAACTGAAAGAAATTCAGTCTGAGGAAGTTTACGCAATTAGAGAATTATTTTAGCATGCTGTTTGTTTTTTCTATTATCCGGAAAAGATGTTTGCAAAGTCAAAGAAAATGTTAATTTAACAGCATCTACTTCTGTTAAATTGTATTCTCTTATGAGCAACCTACTGGGAACCCTGGAATTCACTGATTTGGTGTTGGGAGTCCCTATAGACCAGGAGTCTTGTTTCAAGGCAAGATCTAGTCCAGTGATGTGGAACCTTTTCAGCACCAAGTGCCCAAACTGGAACGTGCATGCATGCATGTGCGCACGCCAGAGCACCGGAAACCTGAAAACCAGATGGATGGCGCGCGCATGCCTGTTTTTTGGCCTGTTTTGGGGGCCGTTTTCAAGCTCTTTTGGGCCAAAAACACCCCGAAAACGGCCTGTTTTTTGGGCGTTTTTGGCTGTTTTTTGGTGTTCCGGTGCCCGCAAAGACCAGCTGGCCGGCGTGCATATCCGCTCCGGAAACAAGAAGAGCAGCTGGCGATGGTGCGCATGCCCACAGAGAGGGCTCTCCGTGCCACCTCTAGCACACGTGCCAGAGGTTCGCCATCATGGATCTAGTCTAATGCCTAAGCTAGACAGCTATTCCACTGACTTTCAAAGCATTTTTTTTATATTTTTAAGTCTCAAGCTTGCTATGTGATATGCTGCATCACCTTTCATAAAATAAAGTTAAATAGTAAAGCATTGGAATGTCTAGGTTGGTTTGTTGATAAGTGTTGGTATAATTTCACCAGAAGGACCTAAGATCTTTCACTGGTCAGCCATGTACAAACTGCCACAGTTTTGTGGGGAAATCCATTCAAAATTCCTTCACTGGAATGAAGAAATCAAGCAATACACAAAATGTTATTTTCTTTGTTGTTACTCTGATTCATGGATCCCTTCAAGGTTCTGCTTTTAGGCTTTGCTAAAAACTCATTTTGCAGCTGTTGATGTTAGTAATGCAAAAAGAGGAGAATTATCT
Organism: Pseudoxenodon macrops; assembly: GCA_032467955.1. Lineage (NCBI taxonomy): Eukaryota > Metazoa > Chordata > Lepidosauria > Squamata > Pseudoxenodontidae > Pseudoxenodon > Pseudoxenodon macrops. The sequence goes on along the minus strand of JANHFT010005300.1, from coordinate 35,964 downwards.
GAATAACTTGTCAATATTTCTGCAAGGAGAGTGTGGTAGTCTGTCAGCTATTCTTAAAAGCATATGGTTAAAAGTGTGCAGCATTTATGGTGAGTAAACTATCAAAAGAGTAAAGGGCCATTATTGGATTTTAATGTATTAAAACAATTCCCTTATTCTGCTTATGCTAGATTTTATTTTCAGTCTCTCAGACCTAATGCCAGAATTCACATCACAGTTATGTATTAATGTATTGCATCACAAAACATGTATTTATTGTGGTTTGCTTGTATTTATATACTCTAAATTTGCATTTCTCCAGAGCAGTAGTTTCAAAGTTGGTGGGCAGATTGCCATACAGTTGGAGTAAACTTTGTGAATACTGTACTACATAAATGTAGCCTTCAAATTAAAATCAGGATAATTGGGGAAAAAATTAACAAAAAAGGTTTAATAAAAATATAGGCAGCAAAGAACTTTTCCGGATCAAATCAAGCACTAATGGTTTGTATTTACAGTAACCACCCAGAAGTTTATAACCTATAAGAAGATCAAAGGTGACCTTTTCATTTAGTCTCCATCTGCAAGAACTACGGTACATTGCTTTTATAAACCAAATTCACAGGATTATAATCCGAAATCTTTCCTTGGTAATATCTGTACCAAGGAAACCTCAGTGCCAAGGATTTAAAAAAAAATCCAAATCATGTCTGTTCTTGAAAAGAATATATCTTTCAGAAACATAGTTGTACTCTCTTGAAATTGTGGGGAATCATTCTATTCTAATCCCCCATCAAAACCCAATTTTCACAAACCTGTTAATCTTACCATAAATCCTTAAAAGAGTGGAAAGTTTTAAATAGATTCATGTAAATCACCCAGAATCTTCGGATGGGCAATGTACAAATTAAAATTATAGGGATATGAAGTTGCATTTATGATTGGTAATTGGAAGAATGCAGTTGTCTTTACCTAATTTCAGATTTTAAAAACCCCACAGGATCTACTGAAGGATTAGCTAGTTAAATGTGCTAAAAAGGATTGAAAGAGGACAGGAGATGAAAACAAGTATTCCATATTTTCCTTGAACATCCCTTTAACTCCTTTTTTATTTAACACAGCTAATGTATTTTTTGAAATTTAAAAAGTTCTTATCATTTCCCTTAATTTTTTCATCATGCACTCCTCAAAATTATGATTGACCACATATTTTTTCTATCAGGGTTTGTGTTTTTTTGAGTTCTTCTCATTGTTTCATTGCATTTCATTGTTGGATGAAATCGTCTTAAATTGTGCAACTTCATGGATACTACTAGAAAGCCATTCTGACCTTTTTCTGGACTTGATTGATCCTTTTACATTATGTAATAAATTCTAAATGCAATTATCTCTTTAGATAATCTCTAGGCACTATAAAGGGATCTGGATTTCTTGTTTTCTGTTTTTCCTTTTTTAACCAGTCTCCTAATTTTTAGGTGTTTTTCCCAAGGTAAATAAATTTAACTGTGTGGGTCCCAACTGGCAGCTTCTGATTTGCATGTGTTTTAAATGTGATAACATTACAGATACTTTCCTATTTTAGAATGCTTACATCTCTGCCAAAATTGTGGTCATCTCTTTGGTTGCCTGCCCTCTGGCTGATTCCAAGATGGATCCTGGTATTTTGTGGAAATCAATAATTTAGATATTTATTGTGCATAGATGGGCCCCCTCTGCACCAAGATAAGGGAACCCCACCATTATTACAAGAACATTTCCTATGCATTCTTTTCTAACTCTTTTTCACCATCTTGGGATCATTCTCATTGATTACTCTCAGCACTCAACAGATCACTCTTTTGATCAGTTGGGCCACAGCAGATTTCCAGATCTAATTTACATTTATGGCCACATATTGCTATCCATTGTTACCTTCTCCATATCGTGGAGACAGCATCCAGCCTTGGGTATTCGTCCTGTCTGCTGATTGGACTGAGTGGGTCTGCCGATTTGCATATGACGTCTCCGTCGCCTCTGGCTTTCCCCAGTTCCACTCAGTCCTTCAGCTTGGACGGTTGTATGTCGGTCAGCTCTGTGGAATTTAGATAGGAAAGTTTTAGGATTGTTAGATTCTCTCTGTAATAGTGGTTAGTGATTCCAGCTCCGTCCCTTTGCGTTTGGAGCTAAAGCTGAGGTGGGCTTTGAGGCTGCTGCGCGCGTGGTGGTGCGGGCCACGCGGTTCGGGCGTGCAAGAGCAGAGCTCCTCTCCGCCAAAAAGGTGTAAGCAGCTGGGGATCCCAACAGTAGGGCTCGATTACGATCGCCACCAATTCGGCCCGGGCTGTGTTTAGAGCTTCACGCTCTGCAGCCGAAACGTTTTATCGCAGGGACTGCCCTGTTGCGTTTAAAGGCGCCGGGTGGTTTTAAAAGTTTTTCCTGCAGGCGGCTCCGCTGAAATTGGTTCCCTGAGTCCAGCGTTTGGCAGGTTTGCCTGTGGAACAATTGGCGCCAAGTTGCGGCGGCCATTTTGTTTGGGGTTTGAGTTTTGTGCCAATTTCACTCCTCAGCATGGCGCAAAGGGCTACAAGGGACTTGGATCCCACGGCCTCCCAGGGTGTTCTGCAGACCCCTGGAGAATTTCAGATACCTGGGCCTCCGGCCTCAGATCCTGGGCCGAGTGCCTCTTCCAAGCCCAAGAGGCCTAAGGCCTCCCAGAAATTCGAGCATAGGGGGGACAAAGCCCTACAAAAGATCTGTTCTAAAGGGCAATCTGATTCCCAAACCACGGGGTTTGATCACTCTCTCCACTCCAGGACACTACCCACACGGTTCCTCTGGGGGAGGCAGCTGGTAGGATACTCTCCGCCTACCAGGTTTCTCCATTAAGGGAGGATCTGCTGTGTGGTTCCCATCCCCAGGCCTGAAAGCAGGGCAGCCCCAGAGGTGACTTTCACGCCCACTGCAGCAGGCCTTCGCCCAGAATTCTGGGCGCACCTTCTGCAGGAATGTGATCTTCCAATGTTTCCTAGGATATATTAGATGTTACATTCACTTTTATAAAAAAAAGAGCAAGAGCTTCCTTGTCCTTTCTCTATCCCTGCTTCATCATGTTTGTTACAGCCACTTAATCTGTGCCTATTCATAACGAAGGACATTTAATTCCCTATCTTCCCTCAGAGGCTTCTAGACCTGAAATAGAAACATTTTATAGACCATCGTTTTCAGATGTTTGGATGTGAATCTTATGTTTTGGGCTATGTTTTAATTATTTATTTAAAATATTTATATGGTTGCCTATCTCTTGTACCACACAATTCTGGATGGCCAACAGCAGCAATTAAAAAAAAAACCAATACAAAAAAGGAAGGAAAGATAGAAAGAAAAAACAGGCACCTAAACTATTAACAATATCAATTCAGTATTGATGTCATCTTGAAACTTTTATGGTTTACTAATGATCTACTGGTGATATGTGCATTCTGGGATACACCTCTTATTTTCTAGTTTTATTTCCAAATATTTCTCTAAGGGCAGGCCTTTATTCTCACGTTTTTGTATATTAGGCAATGTTTCCAATCTCTTGAGAATGTCTATTGGCTTCCTTTTTACTTAGGACTTCCTATCCTCAGTAACACCTTTCCTGATCTGATATTTATTACCACAAAGCTTCTCTCACTGTGATCTTTTAGTTATTTGGGAATGACGTCACCCTTTTAACCTCTTTTAAAACCATCTTCATATTTCCCCCCTTGTTTAGTTCCTCCTCTCCAAATATTAGATGTTCATTTCATTGAAAATTTTCAGATATTATAAGCTTCTTTTACGATGCACTAAAATGTAATCTTTAAGAAAACCTTTTTAATTGAGCACAACATAAATACTGGTTAAGTAGCTAGAAAAAAGAGTAGCATAGATTCTCTATTTTGCAATTAAGCTTAGTGGACCCTTACCACATTTGTTATGGACATGGGGAGGGGGGGGGAGGAGAATGGAAATACCAGGTTTTGAGATGAAGGTAATCACCCAATCATCATTTACTGCCATCTGGCTGTAAATCAAGATGATACCAGTTCTTAAGTGTTTTTTGTTAATTAGTTTTACAAGCAGAGTCTATGGAGGAAGCCAGATTAATTTAACAACCATATGATTAGCTCAATGATTGCAGCAAAAAAAGGTCACAACATCAGGCACAACTCACTTAACAACCTCATGGATGTTCCTGTTCCAACTGTAATCATAAGTCAAGGACTATCTGTATCTTCAGATGCTAAATGACTTATTTTATAATAAATGCATATTTGCCTGTCGGGTCATTTCTATTAATAAGCCACATTATTTATTAGAGTAGTTGCCTAACAGAGGGCACCTTAATTTCTGGTCAGAATATGAAATACATGAATTGCTTCAGTTTGTATTCTTCTGCATGCATCATTTTTCTGAAGCTTTTCTAGAAACTTTTTTTTAAATTCAGAAGAGTGGGGGATAAAGGAGAAACCTCAGTGGTAGTTCCTGAAAGAGTTACAGGACTGCTTGGTATTAAACTTTCCGCTGCAGCTCAAGAGGACAAAACGCTTGTTTGAAAGTGATTTTTGGAGTGACAGAAATCTGTGCTTTCATGGTACATGCGTTCCAGATCTTTTTATATACTAAACACGTTTTCAATTTCATATAGGTACGATTTGATAGTGTAATAATTTTTTTGAACTCTGATATTAATCATAAAGTATAATTTCTGATATTTCCCCCCTTTATTCAGCTGCTTAAGTACAATTTCCATAGCTTTTGAGAAACACAAATTATCAGCAGTTCCCTTAAAGGTGACCAAGTTACTAGATAGCTAATAGTTGTTTCTAGTGATCAGATACAGTAATTATGTACTCAGTTCTTTACCCAGTTCTTTTAATTCTAGTTTATTGTAACTTAAGTCCTGGCATTGAGTTATGTCATTTTTGCAAATTTTGTATTTTGTGGATAGCTGTTTTGCATTTTGTATTTACCATAGATTTTTGGCATTAACTCTATTCCACAGTAATAAATACTCAGAATAAAATTAAAGTCAAAGAGCCGACATAATGAAGAATAATGGGAGGGAAAAATGACACTGTGCTAGATATTGGCCATTTGTGAAGGAGCTATGCTGGCATATGTGCTAGATATATTTGCTCTGAATGGGAACGGATTGGAGTTGCTTAACCATGCAAAATCCATGATTTCCAGTTTGACATGCACTGAGCCATAAACCATGATTTACAAAGCACAAGGATATGATTCCATACTTTGTTAATCCAAGCAAAACTACATTGTCTTAATCAGAGGAACAACTTGCCCTTAATGTCTATGATAATGTCTATGATATGATAGGAGATTCTCAGCCATCTAGGTCATGGTTCTTGAAAAAGCACCTTTGGGACAACTTGCCCTTAATCACTTGCCTCCAGAAATTGTGAATGCTCCAACACTGAAAGTTTTTAAGGAGAAATTCGACAACCATTTGTCTGAAATGGTATGAGGTTTCCTGCCTGAGCAGGGGGTTGGACTAGAAGACCTCCAAGGTTCCTCCCAGTTCTGTTATTATGTTCTATTATTCTGTTATATTGCTTAATGTGAATGCTGTCCATGAACAGCTGGACTGTGTTGCACTTTGACTGAGATAGGAAAGCCTGGTGAATCTTCTCTCCCAGTTATTAATAGATAAAAGGTTCAAAGCACAGGACAGCACAAATGTTACTTAGTGGAACTTCCATCCTTTAATTGTTATTCCAGCTGGGTAGGTCTAAAAAGAATTGAAGTCCAAATATGCTGGTTATGGTGAGCCACCTGCCGCTTATCTCTACAGTAAATCCTAAATAGGAGGAACAAAAGAACAATATTCATATGCTCTATAACTTTGCAGAATGCAGACTTTGAATTTTTGAAGTTGGAATGAATTGTGTACGCTCTTGGATATGAATAAACTTTTAATGTGATATCAAATTGAAAAGATATAGTGCATAATAGAAAAACAATAAATGGAAAGGGACCCTCAACTTTTTAAAAACATTGCTCAAATTATGAAACGTAAATGTGGTTGCAGGGCTTGCATGTTTTGTAATTCTACTATTCATCAATTCACCTTTTTTCTTTCTTTCTTCCCTTAGGTATCGCATGCAGTGGCTAAACTTGTATTAGTTAGCTTCCATTGGCAAATCTCAGAAATTTTAGAAAGGTAAGCATATGATCAATGGGTAGATATATGCAAATCGCCTTTGATGCTTTTACTATGAAAGCAGACACAAAATATTATTTCTCTTATTAGACTCTTGTAACAATTTATCTAAAAGCCCCACCTTATGTTTGGGTCAGAACATGGTAAAATACCTCTCTATGTTTGTTCTCCTAACTTTATGGATTTGCTTGTAAGGTTGACATATTGAAATATGTAATGTAGGTTATTCCAAGAAATTAAATGAGTGAGAATAAGGACAAAGTCTTATTTTATTGCCTTAGGTATCAGATTTTGAAAAAGTTAATTCAATTTATATATAGGTAGTCCTCACTGACCATAATTGAGACTGGGAATTTTTGTCGCTAAGTGATGTGGTCATAAAGTAAAATATGACCATGCCAACTTAACAGCATCAGTTCCAGCTGTGGCTGTGATGGGAATCATCACAGGTAATCAAGCATGACGTTACATGACTGCTAATTGCAACTTCCCCCTTAACTTTGCTTGTTGGAAGTTGGCTGTGAAGGTCGCAAATGGCAATCATGGGACTGCAAGACACGGTGACCATTGTAAATGCGATGGATAACCATTTATTTGAAAAGGTCTATTTGGAATTCCTTTCTCCAGAGTTCAACCTGCTTCTCTGACTAAATTTAACAGTCACCCGGAAATGTATTTGTTCAGCTGAAACATTCCTCCATTTTAGTTTTTGTAATGTTTATCAACAGCATTTTACGCCAATGTCTATGCATTTATGTGTTTTTAAAAACTTACTAGTATAATTGCTTTATGATATTGGTTGTTTTGCATTAGATTTTATGATTAGTAATATTTCTGTTAACCTCCATAGGCTGGCTTTGTCAGAAAAAATTGATTATTTATGGATTTAGGATTATGACTTGATGAATTCATTAATTTCACAGGTGTGTCCCTGTGTCTGTCTAAAGTTTAATTTTTTTCTGGTTCTCAGGCACACATCTAATTCAGTTCAATTGCTAGTGGAAGCAAGGGTTCAGCCTGCCTCATTCAAACACGTGAGTAAATAGATTTTCTAAGGTACTTGGTATTAAAAACTTAGTATTTATAAGCCGCCAAGAGTCACTGTGGTTAGTGAGGTAGTAGCACGTACATTTATTAAATAAATATTTTGAATACATGTAATTCAAACATGCTAAGCAGTTATCCTTTATTCCAAATAAGATTGATTACAATTTTATTTGAGCAGATACTTTCTGCTCAAAGCTTATTTGTATTTTCATTCTATTTTAATTAGAATTGTGCAATTTAAACGATTGTTTTCAAAGTTTTTGAAGTAGGAAAACATAATTGCCATAGTAATAATATGCCAGTATTACAAAGTAATAGTGATTCGTCTCATTAAATGGAGATCTTGCTTGTTATGGCTGGAATTATTGCTTTTGATAAGAAGTGTGAATTTGTATAGGTGTCACTATTGATTGTAAATCAGCTCCTTACCATTAGATACAATGGTATCTATATGCTGCATACAACCTTGTCTAATGACCACTCATTCAGCACCCGTTCAAACTTACAATGGTGCAGAATGAGTGATAGTTATGGATTGTCCTTGAAGTTCTTTATCACAGCATCCTCAACTTGTGATTATGATGTAGCAGCAAGCCATGGTCACGTGATCACAATTTCATATGTTCCCTGCCTCCTACAAGCAGAGTCTATGGGGAAACTGGGAGGAAGTCAGTTGAGGTTCACAGCAGTCATTTGAAGTTCTTGCTTAACAGCTGGGACTGCCTGAACCTCCATTGCTGAGTGGCATGGTCACCTGTTGTTGTGTTTTACAACCACGGCATTTGGTGACAGCAATCCCAAGGACTACCTGTATTATGAAGCATGTCATATGTAACATATAAAATATAGCTGCATCTCTCATTGTTTATACTGTATTTTTCGGAGTATAAAACGCACTGGAGATGCACCTTAGTTTTTTGGGAGGAAAATAGGGGGGGGGGAAATCTGCCTACCAGGTATTCATCTGGCTAGGGTCCTTATTCTGGTCAGCTTCAGCACATTATTTTATCCCCTGGATAGGGCTGAAAAGAAAGCTTCTTCG
>JANHFT010005300.1:0-10689 GCA_032467955.1 Pseudoxenodon macrops | reverse complement strand
AATAATAAGACCTCCCTGAAAATAAGGCCAAGAGCTTATTTCGGGGGTCAAAAGAAAATAAGACCCTGTCTTATTTTCGGGTAAACACAGTATAATCTAGATGGAGCTGGTGGCAAATATAACTTCTGATAGCCAATAGGAGTATACTAAAATAACCTTTGAATGCAATTAGATTACTTTTCTTTTTCTAATGAACAAATTAAATTTTGCCATCATTTATATCCTTTGATAGAATTCATCAATCCTGCTAGTACTTTGGAAATTATTGCAAAAACCAACACATTGGTATTTTGTAACATTTTGTGATTAGCATCCTTACTGTTAAAGATTCCATAAGAAAAAAAGATTAAAAGCAACAGAGAGGCACTGCTTCAACATACTCATTGATAACTGAGGGCTAAGATAATGTTATACAACCAGTTTCTAAAATTCTCCAACATAGCCCCTTGCTTCTTGCAAATGTACTCTGAATCTTTGAGGAACTTACGAGCTGCCATAAGGGCTTGACACATTCCTTTCTTCTTTATATACAGAAGATATTTTGAAGAAACTGTACAATTTGTATGTCTTCCTCCTCAGAGTTCCATAGATAGTTTAATAGAAATTAAACATTTTCCTGTGCAACCTTGCATCTAGACTTGCATGCACAGTTAGAAAACAGATTAAAGTCTTCTTTAAAAAAAAATATTTTCTAAAGATTTCTAAAACATGATTTCCCTAATCCTGTCTAAGGTTACTTCCTCAAAAGTGAGTTGCAGAATCTTTTAATATCCAAAAGCTCTCATTACTTTAGATTGGCATAGAGATGCTATAACATTAATAAATCATAGAATGGAAAGGGTCCATTTAGGTAATCAACTACAAGTTTTCCTAATTTCAGCTGAGTAATTAAAGTCTCCCATCATAACAGTTTTATGAAATTCTGCAGGGTTTTTTTCTTCAAAAGGCATCAGCCACATCTTTTTGAATAGGTAACTTTATTTGTTCCTCCATTTATTTTAACATCTCTACATATTGCTAAATTCATTTCCTCAGGGTTTATTAAAATGGAAAATATAACGAGGAACGTCTTATTTAAATAACTTTTTTAAAGCACATGTACTCTGTTGGCATTGGATTCTAAATGCATAATATTTATAATTTATGAATTTCAGAAAGGTTTCCTTTTAGGTACAGTATAGTATGTAAGTCTCTTCATGTAAACTACACAATAATATTTGAGCAAAACAAAACTAATTAAAGGTAGAAGCTTGAGAAATAGATGACGCCAAGGGAAAAGAGAGTCATTAAGTGGTTCCTACTTAAGCAGTTTAGGTCCAATGTTTGTCATTTTTCCATTGCCACACAACAGTTTGTAGATTTCAGTTCTGATTTCACGACTGAGCAGTTTAGGAATCTGGAAGAGATTCAGTAGTGTGGAAAACCACCCAGAGTGTCCCAAATTTGCAAATCACCCATGAATATTTACTGGTATGTATATTTTATATTTCTTAACTGCCCATCTCTCTCAGAGAAGGGGTCTGAGTGGTGTACAATATAATCAATAATTATAATATTACAATCAATTTAAGATTAAAAAGTTTTAAAATTATAAAAGCAACATTATAAAATTACAAAAGGTTAAAAATTCCAAGATGGAATGTAAGCAGTTGTTAATACAGGTTGGGGGGGGGGAGTTGTCATGGAGCCACGCAGCCCCATGGTTGTGTGAGCCTCTGTGGCCCCCATGCTCTCTGCAAAGCCAAGTTTTGATCCCTTTGTGGAAGGACAAGAGATTGGGGGCTTTCCTCACGAGGACAGGATGTTCCACAATGTTCCACAAAGAAAGCCCTTCTCCTAGAGACCCTGCCAATCGAGATAAAACATACTGGCATCTGCTCAGATGTTCATTGATTCCTTTAATGTACTCCTCGGTGAAATAAAGTGAATTAGATTCTTCTTTCCCTTAGATAATTCTAGACGATTTCCTGATGGAGATTATTGGCAATCTTGCTATATAGGTAGGCCTAGACTTAACAGCTGTTAGGGCCATCAAATTATCTTGAATGATGCCCACCTGAATATCTTAGAGTTCTGAGTGAGTCATTGTGTTGTTTGCCTGCCTAGATATTTTTTTTTAACCACTGTTTTCCTCTGTCTTTGTTTAGGGGAAAAACAATATTAATTTAGAGACATTTGTTAGCTAGATCAATTGTTAAAGAAGTGTTGGAGTTTTGATTGCCAGACCTTTGTGAACTAGTTAGCAGAGTTTGGGTGTAAACTCAGGAAGTTTTATTTGCTTACAGGATGGAATTTGCAAGATTTCTATTTTAAGTATGAAGCAGAAAATTAATTGTGGATAGTGGTATACATCTTATTTTGGCATGAAATTACCGTAATTTCTGTGAGTTTTATCCCTGGTCTTTATTGAAAGCATTGCCCTCTTACTGCAGTTCAACAAAAGCCTTTTAAAATGATTGCTTGTTGTTTTCCTCATTACAAATTTATTTAATCAATATATGGCAGGAAAGTTAAGGACAATGGTCCTCTAAGGGAAGTGTGTTTTCTTCAATTGTACTCTCTGCTATTTTTATTTCTTATGAAGCAGGTAACAGTTTCTGACCTCTGCTGGCTGAAATGAAAAGCTGAGCCTAAACCTGTATCATAAATCATAGTTTAGTGTGATCTGGTTTCCTGATTTGTTCACATATATTTAGGCAATTTTTTTTTTAGGATTGGAAACTTTGGGAGGTGTAACAAGATATTAGTTCCTTGCCTCAAAACTGTGGAACATTTGGACCCAACTATTTACCACCCTCATAACTCATCTTAAACATCAATACTGGCATTTGAGCAGCTTTGGATTTTTAAATGTTCACCTTTGGATGGGGAAATCATTTTCTTTTGCCTTTCTTCCATGTTAGAAATCCCAGATTTCCTGAGTGAAGATGAATGTAAATTAATTATACATTTGGCTCAACTGAAAGGCCTACAGAAAAGCCAGATTTTGCCAACAGAAGATTATGAAGAGGCTATGGAAATGATAGATATCAGCCAGATGGATATCTTCAATCTACTAGATCATAACCAGGATGGACAGCTGCAACTTAAGGAGGTATTCAGAATGGAATGATTCGCTATTAATTGGGAAATGTCAACCTCATTCAGGTATAACCCTGAATCAAGTTCTATAAGAAAAGGACTCAGCCTTGGGCTGGCACATACCTTTGCCCACAGTTATAACAAGAACATTAAATATATTTATAAGAGTTTGTAATTACATTTGAACTTGGATAAACTGTACTTTGTTTAGCTACTATTTGTTCTAACAAGCCAATTTCAATATATGAGACAGTCTTCCTTTTATTTGGATAAACCAATCTCTTCTTAGTCTGAATATAATGAGAAACTGTGGTTAATTAAAATGGAGGCATAGTTTCCAGTTTTGCTTTTGTGGCTATGCCAACAGAGGACAAAAAAAGGAGATGGGAAAGTATAATTCCCTAGGGCTTGCATCTGTAGTGGAAAACAGTGAGTTAGTATTGTATCTGAATAAAAGACATAATGTGTGAATATTGAGCATTTTGAAGTATGAGGTCTTAACTATCTTTAATTATGTTTTAACATCCTGGTACAATTCTGCATGTCATGTCATTGACAAATATATAAGGACAAACCTCCAAATAAAACAAATAACTACTAAAGGAAATGTTGTTCCTGTCTAAAAAAAATTGTGGCCCTTTGAATATGCTGGGATCCAGCACAACCAGAAATATGGGTGCTTCATCGATGATCTGTTAATAGCATTTACCAATTAACTTTTGAATTAGTGGATTCTGCTAATGCTTCTTGATTATATACATACCGGTAACTCATGTTTAACAATCGGGTCATCCGTGTGTACTGTGTTCCAATTGCAGGTGCTGACACATACCCGCCTAGGAAATGGTAGGTGGATGACACCTGAGAGCATCCGGGAGATGTATGCGGCAGTCAAAGCAGACCCAGATGGCAATGGTAAAGACAGAATGGATGCTGCTTTTTAATGTACTGAGTAACATTGTTCCCTTCCCCATTATTCTGTCATGTTAGATTGGAACAAATATAAGTCATACCACAGTTTAGTATTAATATTAGGATCAAATCAGGGGTTAGCAAAAACAGCCAAAGTTGTAACAATTAAAAAGTATTTCAATGAATTTGAAGCAACTTATATTTAATTTTATGGCCAATTAGACAGCGACAATCATCTACTTTACTTTTTAAACACTTCAAGCCCAAATGATACCTCTGGTTCTAGGCACTGACACCTGTTTAAAAGGCAGAGAATAATAATTCTAATGTGGCATACCTCCTGACAGCATATTTACACTGACCAGTCTCTGGCCTGACATGGGCATGTATGTTCTTTTCCTTCATTTTATTCAGGTGTTCTGAGTTTGGAAGAATTTAAACAATTGAACATTCGAGACTTCCACAAGTACATGGGTAGCCGAAAAGTGAAAATGAGCGATCTGGTGCGGAACAGCCAACATACATGGCTGTACCAAGGTGAGGGGGCACATCAGATCATGCGCTCCATACGGCAAAGGTAAATTTATCTCACTCAGCAATTTTTACCAATTAGCCTTGCTGTTGGTTTGCTGATCTGGCCAAAATGTGTAAATCAGTGCTCTTAATGCAGCTACTTTCATTAGATGCCAAATGTATTATTGTAAAGCACTAGAAATCAAAATGGAATTTGTTTTGGTTAGTGATATGTAAAATGTGAGAAATTGTACTTGCTGAAAACCTGAGGTAACAACATAGAGGGTAGAATTTCAAAAGGACAGTTTTTAATTAAATCTGATCATTATGTTTATAAACAGGGTTTTCCTAATATATTTTGCTACTTAAAATGCCTTTCTGGATAACCAATGTTCAATATGGTTATAAAGGATGTGTATATTTCGCTTGATTGCATAGATAGCCAGTGAAATACACACACACACACACACACACATACACATCTTCCTGCATTTTGATAATTTTCTTTTTTCTTTTACATCTCTTTTATCTTTGTTTTGAATATTTGAGTTAAAAAAACGAAAGCTTTGGAAAGAGTGACCCATACTTATTTAGGTGAAACAGAAAAAGATTGATTAGCATTTACAGCTCATTTGCTCAGTTTTATTAACTCTTGAATTCAATGAGTTTCAGATTATTTTGATATTTTCATTTAAATCTAATATCTTTACATTACACCAGGTGTCTCAAGCTCAAATATTAGACCACGTAAAATGTGGAAAGTGGTGTGACGCATTTACGCGTCTGCAAAAATTCAACAAATATTAATGTTAATAAAATTCATGACTAAATGAATGCAAAACTACAATGATTTATAATAATATAAAATACTTGACTTTATTGAAAGTTAATAAAACAAAAATATGTTTCCTACTCTAAATCGGTATTTTATTATTGATTGATTGTATAGTTGCTCATCTCGTATGTATTATATTTGTGGCTGTAATCTCCAACCTATCTATTGTCCCCTATCACACTGTTTTGTTGTTCTTGCACACCCTGTCACCAACTAGCATGATGACAAATGGTGATATCACCAGCATTGATCCTTCTGCATCCATTCAGGGCTGTCATATAAAGTGCAGTGTCCTTGAACAAGACAATACAACGAGGAAGGCAGACTCCTGCATTGCCTTACATTTTTATCACAGGCCACATAAAATAATTCAGCCGGGGCATTCAGCCTTCAAGCCAATATTTGAAATTCCTGGTTTATACTTTGCTCTTTTGAAGATACATGTAAAAAAATGTTTTAAAACAAATTTATGTTGACTTCCAGTAACACTCGCTGACTCACATCCTCCTTGGGTTCCTGATTTCCCCACCACCAGCATCATATGCAAAAAGTGTAACAAAATTTTAAAATGCCAAACTAGAAAGACCTGCATATGTTCAGCATGATTTGCTCTTACTTAAAAATAACAATTATGAAGTGAATTAGAATCACTTTGCCAGAAATTGTTCTTGCAAGAAAGTGTAGTTCTACTGCAGATCCTCTTTGTTTCAGACTATTTGTCTTAATACTCTTACGGAATGGCTGGATGATGTTAAGCATGTTTATGGAGAAGATTTTAACCGATGTGCAGCATGCATCACCCACTGTGTTATTTCCCCCCCCCCATGATTCTTTCTGAATGGTTTTAAATGCTTCCTTATTTCTTCATGAGTTTCTATGTTCCATTTGTGTCTTAAGATTTTTTGTACACTTTTTTTTGTATGGGAATGAATGCAGATGATCAAGGCTAGCATTGTGAACAGAGTGTTTTTTAAACAATTCTGCCCCCACCAGTATGACTCTTTTCAAGTAATTATTAAAAAGCCCTTTAAAATGTTACAAGTAAGCTTGATAGTCTGATACTGTCTGAGGAATCTCAGTGGTTTGATGGGAATGTTTGTGGGAACCTGTTCACCCTTTCTTTCTTTCTTTCTTTCTTTCTTTCTTTCTTTCTTTCTTTCTTTCTTTCTTTCTTTCCATCACTATACCTCTCTGCTTGTCTGCCTTCAGGGTAATTAACTTGACCCATCTGCCACCAGAGATTGTGGAGCACAGTGAACCGATGCAGGTAGTCCGCTATGACCAGGGAGGGCATTACCATGCTCATATGGATAGCGGACCAGTGTTTCCTGAAACTGCCTGTAGTCACACCAAACTGATTGCCAACGAAACTGCTCCCTTTGAGACATCTTGCCGGTAAGCCTAGAAACTGAAGACAGACTGGGTTTCCTGGCTATCTAGTAACAGTGCTTGTCTGTTGCTTTTAGGATAGCAAGTATTGTTCTCTTTCTTACAGTTATGTGACAGTACTGTTCTACCTAAATAATGTGACGGGAGGAGGCGAAACTACTTTTCCTATTGCCGATAACAGGACTTACGAAGAATTGGTAGGTTGGTCTTTCCTGTGCAGTATGTACTGGCTGTGTCTATCAAAAGTTAATTATTCATTTGGCTTATATCTCATGCTTCTACTCAAGTTCTCAAAGAAAAAACAACAGTAAAATCCAACATGCAAAATAAAAAAAACCTCAAAACAGTTGCTAATATTAATTAACATCCAAGCCATTCTCTTTCTGTGTCAAATAGGTACAGAAAAGCCTCTTCTGTAAAACAAGTCGGAGAGATTCGTAATGGGAAAGGCGCTCCCTCGATAATCAAGCTCTAAGCACTTTAGTGCTTTAAAAGTGAATGCCATAGCTATAAATGACACTTTGCACATCTTTCGATATAAGAATAGCAGACCAGCTGCAGTATTTTATAGTCGATGCAACTGGCAGATGCTTTTTCAGGGTAACCCTTTGTAGAGAATATTGCGAAAGATAAGATAGCTCAAAGTTGCCAAGTCAGTTGGCTGAAGAACAATAGCAGCTGGACCACTGCTGTAATTGTAGAGTCCACTTCTCATCATAGCCGTCCGTTGAGGATGAGGAATCACTCCCGGGACAGACTTGTGCGTTCAAAGACAGTACAATTGAGCAGCTTCATATAGATAGTAAGTGGCATGGAAACAAGATGGAACCCAGTCAGATAGCATAGGTCAGCTGAGAGATCCATAGCACCAATTTTAGAACATGGCCTAATAGGAAGAAATAGAACCATTGTAAACCTATGTCCTCAGTGTGTAATCCCACAGAAGGTTAACATGATTGATTGAATTGAAAGCCAGTGCAATAGGGCTGTCCAACATGCGTCATCACAGAATTGTCACGTGACATATTGCCACTTTTCCTCCTTTCGCTAAACCGGGCATGACCGTGGCCAGCGTGTGTCTCATCTGGCCCACAGGTCGCAAGTTCAACAACCCTGATCTATATCCTCCCATCAAATTTCCAAAATGATCAAGTCAAGGCAGTTTTAGTACACCACATATCCCAGCCACAAGTACAATTGAAATACAGTAGATAATATATATTGTTCGGATACATCTGAGTTTTTTCCCCCCAATCAGTTTTCCTAGAAATGAAATGTTTAAGATTCACATTACTTCCCAGTTTAAAAATATTTTTAGCCTCCTTTTGCTTCTTCATTTTACCCATAAGTCTTGTCCCAGAACAATTTACAACAGACTAAAATCACAAAAAAAAAAGAAACGATAAAGCTCTGAACTAACCTTAATTTGCAATTCTAGTAGATACCAGGAATTCTCCACTGGATAGTAGAGGCGTTTACTCTGAATAACCATGTAAAATAGGATGGTGGATGTCAGTTGTTTAAATTTTATTTGGGAGTGTTCTGCAGCAAGAGGCTTAGCATACATTATTTGTAATAAGAAAAAAAACTGTTGGCCAATAAATAATGACCTTTTTTATTTAGTTGCTAATTAAATACTATGGACTTAGTTAAAATATCATGAGATGTTTATTGCTGGTTTCATAGATAGAGAGCTGTGTTTAATGGGAGATCTCTATGTAAGGGGGTTTGAGAATAATTGAAGAGCTCCTTTTGTACATTCCCTAATGAACACCTTTTCTTCAGTCTCTAATCCAGAATGACGTTGATCTACGTGATACTCGAAAGCACTGTGATAAGGGAAATCTACGTGTAAAACCTCTGCAAGGCACTGCTGTTTTCTGGTATAATTACCTGCCCGATGGGGAAGGTAAGTTTCTTCCTGAGGCAACCAGATAACAATCTTTGTATTTTTATTTATTTTATTTATTCATTAGATTTTTATCCCGCCCATCTCCCCTACAAATTGACACCAAGCAGCTTTTATTTATCCTCGGTTGGCTATTTTGGAAAACTTAAGAGCTGCAAAAAAGATTGAGTTGCATTTGTGTGAAGCTGATCCCTGGAATCTTGTTTCTTTGCAGGCTGGGTTGGTGATGTTGATGAATACTCCTTGCACGGAGGCTGTTTGGTCACTGAAGGAACCAAGTGGATTGCCAACAATTGGATTAATGTTGATCCCAATAAGAGGCGACAGCTCCAGTTCCAGGAGGAAATGGCTCGATACATCAACAGTGAAAACGAGGACCAAAGCGAATGGACTGTGGACAAATCTTACAGCAATGTGCATGTAGAGCTGTAATGTTTGGAGATGCCTCTTGGTTGACTTGAAAGCACCCTTTTTTGCACTAACCATTTTCAGCTCTTCTATTCTCCCACATTTCCCAATTATTACGTTTCTTCAGAGAATGTAGGGTTGCCTATCTAGGTAGATTGGGGAAAGGAGAAGCAAGGCACCTAATGCAGTCTGAGGGGAAAGGGATTATTTGGAGAGAAGGGACAGTAGCTGAGGGCATATTTTGATTTAATAGCTGCTTAAGGAGATTTCGCATCTGTCCGTGCATCTTCCCTGTGACATATGCCATCTTATCTTCAAGGTTCCTTATCATCCTGACTTGTTCTGCTGGATGCAGTTTTCCTTTAGCTGGCTTTGTAACTATAATCTTGTAATCTGCCCTTCTTTCCATCTGTCCCAGTTTCTCGGTCTTTTCAGGCAACTGATAACGGCTTACATAAGGCCAGTAAAACCCACATCAACAAAACGATTGCTGCATATTCTAGGCTGCTCTGTGGAGAGTGAAACGGTCACTCCTATTAGCCTGCCTGAGAACAGATCAGTAAGGTGGTATAGAGGTTAAGATATTGGATGAAGACTAAGGAAACTGATGGTTCAGGTTCACCTTCTCTGCCTTGGAAGTTGATTGGGTGATTTTGGATCAATTTCTCTCAGCCCATCCTCCCTCTGTGAGCGGCTGTTGTGGGGATAAAATGAAGAGAGATCTGACTTGGGCTTTTGTGCAAGTGGGGGGAATAATTCTAACCAGTACCATTTTACAACGCAAAGTACGTGTGTATTCAGAAGGAAGCAAACTCCCAAGTGAAGGTGTGTGCAGTTGAAGGCTTAAATCCAGAGTTATGCAAAGGGGTCTTGGGCACGTTTCTGTTAAAAGAACATGCAGGCCTGAAAAAGTACTAGAGGCCTTCCATGGGATGGTGGATGCTGATCATGGTAATTTTTCTCAGGGTTGGACATTGTTCTGAATTACTATTCGGAAATATTTATACCAATAATTATCAGGGAAGTAATGGAACAGTTAATAATATGTGCAATTGGAACATGTGTTGTATGTGCTGCAGTTATTATGTCAGCCATTTTATTTGTGTGTTTGAGAAGTTGTTTACCTACGAGAAACCTTTTGTTCTGTTTGGTTGTTTTTTTATTTGAGCCAGTGGCATAGTAATATCCCTCCTAGAAGTCAAACATGTATTTAGATATGCAGTGTGGAACCAGCAAGGTTCTCAGTTATGAATTTTTTGAAAAAGTGTTCTGTAGGATTAGGCTTAAGGTATACGCAGATCATATAGTTTAGGCCTAATTATATTGTTTCTCGTGAAATGAATAGCACTTTTCCATTGTTCCTCTGAAGTCAATGAGATGAGGGGCTGGATAGGGCAGTCAAGGGTAAGAGTATCTACTGTGTTTCCCCGAAAATAAGACAGGGTCTTATTTTCTTTTGACCCCCCGAAATAAGCGCTTGGCCTTATTTTTGGGGATGTCTTATTATTTTTGAGGTGCAAGAGGCGGCGAGCGTGGTCACCTCATGGCTGCTGCTATGTTTTAGGGAGGACTTATTTTCAGGGGATGGCTTATTTTAGCGCATGCGCTCAACAGCCTGATTGGGCTTATTATCTGGGGAGGT
>JANHFT010005298.1:0-15905 GCA_032467955.1 Pseudoxenodon macrops | reverse complement strand
GTAGTTTGGAGAACTGGTAAATACCACCTCTGACTGGCCCCGCCCCATCTATTCTCTGCCTCCTGAGTCCCAGCTGAGTGGAAGAAAATGGTGATTCTGCAATAACTTTCCCCTGCTGTGCCCACCAAGCCACGCCCACAGAACCGGTATTAAAAACTTTTGAATCCCACCACTGGTTTGGCTAATAGAATTTTAAAATTATTTGTCTTGCAAAAAAAAAAAAAAAAGCAGAGGGAAGAAGGAAACATGCTTAACTCTGAAAAATGCTTCTCTCAGCCTAAGGAGGTTTAAATACTTTACTACTTCACAAATATCCCTTTCTAGCAGAGTTCTGTTCCTTTGAGTCAATCAGTTGACTTCGGTCTGATGTTCCATATCATTTAATCCTTCAGAGAATGTATACTTGGCCTGTTCTCATCCCACAGTCATTAGAAAATGTTGCTGATGCTGGGATATTTTTTTCCCTACTGCAGCATTCTACGTTGAAGAGTAATTGTCAAGAAAATCTAGAGAGAATCATCCCCTTGGGGAGAACTCGATCTTTAGCCAGTAGCTAACCATCAATCATACCAACCGTCACCCATATCTCAGCTGAAATCCACTGCTCTAACAGCAAAGCACCCTAAGATTGTGAAGCTAGCAAATTTTCTCCTAGCAAAATTACACTATCCCTTCCACAGACATGAGTAAAATATATGAGGAAATGGGAAAATCTTCAGATGGAGGGCTACACTTTGCCAGAGGTGAGTGGGAGGCAACGTGCTTCAGAAAGAAGAAAGAGCCAGGTAGGGAAATGGGGGAGCAGATTTGAAAAAGGGATAGGGCCAGGGGAAAAAAAGTCAAAAATTTAAAAAAATCCAAACTTATAGACCCACATTTCAATTAAAAAGTGCTATATCCAGAGAGCGACAGAGAGAGAGAGACAGAGAGAGAGAGAGAGAGACAGACAGACAGACAGACAGAGGCAGAGAGAAAATAGCATTTAGGTTTAAGGGTTAAAGGTAAAGGTTCCCCTCGCACATATGTGCTAGTTGTTCCCGACTCTAGGGGGCGATGCTCATCTCCATTTCAAAGCCGAAGAGCCAGCGCTGTCTGAAGTCATCTCCGTGGTCATGCCGTGGCCGGCATGACTAAACACCGAAGGTGCACGGAACACTGTTACCTTCCCACCAAAGGTGGTCCCTATTTTTCTACTTGCATTTTTACGTGTTTTTGAACTGCTAGGTTGGCAGAAGCTGGGACAAGTAACAGGAGCTCACTCTGTTATGTGGCACTAGGGATTCGAACCACCAAACTGCCGACCTCTCTGATCGACAAGCTCAAGCATCTTAAACACTGAGCCACTGTGTCCCTTAATTAATTAGCAGTTAATGATTAATTAATTAATTAAATACATAATTACGGGTTAATGGATTAAGGGTTAATAATACATAATGAAACCCTAGTACAGGAGGCAAAATATCACTTAATTCCCGTACCCAAGTACACTCCCCTCCTCAATTTTGTAGATGCAACTTTGGGACTCATGGAACTCTATAAAAGTTTGTAATCCACTGCTCATAGATCGTCTTCTCCTTAGATAAATTCATGAGACAATAATCCTCCATTTCTGGGAAGGGAAGAATGAGTTTTGCAGATGATCTAGTACTAGTCTGCTCAAGAATGTCACACAAAAAAGAACCACTTGTTTTGATTTTTCAGAGAGGAGGAGGGGAGGGAGGAGGGGAGAGAAAGAGAGAGACAGAGAGAAGGAAAAAAGAAAGAGAACTAAAGTATGGAGCTGAAATTTGTCTTCCCTAATGGAAAACCAGTGCATTAAAGGTAAAGCTTCTGCAACTCAAAACATAATTTGAAAAGTGAGGTTCTTTTAGCAGCAGTATGGAAGTAGTTTGTTGAAGAGAAAGCAAGATGCATAAGTCAATGCTTTGGTTCTTTCCAAATTTCATAGCCACTTTTAAAAAGTCTGGAGAAAGAATTGCTTGAA
Source organism: Pseudoxenodon macrops (assembly GCA_032467955.1). Taxonomy (NCBI): domain Eukaryota; kingdom Metazoa; phylum Chordata; class Lepidosauria; order Squamata; family Pseudoxenodontidae; genus Pseudoxenodon; species Pseudoxenodon macrops. Next base: position 13,921 of record JANHFT010005298.1, on the reverse strand, counting down.
ACATGATATGCAAGAAACACATAAGAATTCAACAATCACCAATAATATGCTTCTGAAATTGCCATCCTCCCTTTTCATACTACATTTTTTTACCACTATTTTTCCACCATCTTTTGAGGACTCTTCATTCTTCACCATCTTTTGAGGACACTAGATTTTCACCATCTTTTGAGGACTCTTCATTTTTCACCACCTTTTGAGAACCAACCATTCTCAAAATTCTTGATGAAACTCTAACAAGAGCAGTTAAGAAATTTGTATCAGCTGTCTAAACTGTGGAGTTGTCTTGAGGTTGTGTAGGATTAAAGGATTTCATTTACCCCTCTCCTCAACCTCATCCCTGCGGATGCTATCCAGGACCTGCAGCCAATAAATACTCTGCTTACAATCTGACATTGTTCTTCACAAGATACAAACAAGTTGCTTTATTGTTCCTATGTTGTGACACATTTGTGTATCTTTTAGCAATCTGCCTTGAACTGCCTTGGCCAAGGAAATCTACTGTTCTTATGGCTCCAAAGACTTAGCTTGACAGCTCTATAGAAAAACACTTGATATTTTCCTATTTTTGTCTCTTCGTTTGGGGTGAAAATGCATTTTGTTTGTGTTTCTTCAATCCATACAATTTCCAAATCTATCACTAATAACACAATAGATGCATGTTTAGAGTTCTTGATGCTGTTTGAACTTTCTCTTTGTAAAATTTAAAATAAGCTTCTGTTTTGGAACAGAATAGATAGAAGTAACCATAGCTTGAATTGGGAAACTGTGGCCATTCTAGACCAAGCCAAGTCCAAAAATGCTAGATAATTTTTAGAAGCCTGGGACTCTGAGAAATTGGTCAACAAAACACATAGACATAAACAATATTTATATACTGTGCAAAAGAGACAATTTGCAAGCCAAAAAGAGCAACCAAATCACCTCCCCATGAGCGATCACCCCCCAGATGAACATAGATTAACTCCCAGATTACTATCAGACCAACAACCAAGAAGTAAACAATACACGTTGAGTTCGAAACTGGCTGACCAACCACACTCAACATGTAGTGCTCAATGGGAACTGCATCTCAATGGAGGGATGTATGCAGTGGAGTACCCCAAGGCTCTGTTTTAGGCCCAGTACACTTCAACATCTTCATCAATGACTTGGACAAGGAGATAGATGGAGAACTCATCAAATTTGCAAGATGACACCCCAATCAAGGACCTGCCAAACAAGCTAACAGTAAACAACCCAACCCAAAAAAAAACCAAGACCACTCTCACCAATACTGACCAGGAAAGCCATTAGAATATAACCTGAGAGCAAATCCCACTCTCACCTAACACTGATAATGTTACCTAGTTGGGTAATGAAACGTCTGCAAGGAAACAACCAAGCTCAGAGAAAGCACCAAGGACTCCTTGCTTCTATTTTATTCTTCTTCTTTTTTTTTCCTATTTGTATATTCCTTGTGAACTCTGTGAATTTTGCAATTTTGTCTGTGTTGCTCGGATTGACTCAGATGGAAATCGTTAACATTCTTGTTCTTGCTATTAAATTAACAATTAGTACCAGATGATCTCCACAATCTTTTGTAATTTAATTGTGTTTCAAAAAAACCGTCTTACCAGCTTTGGGGAGGCTTGATATGTGTCGTTATCTCACATATTTACAAGTGGTCACACACAATCCTCAGGGCACGTTTTACACATTCATTGCTTCTGCATGTCCCTAGACAACAAGGGTGTGTGCAGGTTTTTTTTTTTTTTAAAGGTGAGACAAGGTTTCAATCAGCCTTGGAACTGGGTGTGGATGATCACACTAAAACTGGAGTTGGAGGCAGAGGACAAAAATAAATTTTGATTTCATTCCGTTAATATTTAAAACTTAATTAAAATTAGGATTAAGATGCCATCATTGAATCATAGAATATAATACAATATTCTCCAATAAATGCTCTCCTAACTTCACCAAACCTTTGGATCCATCTCCTTTTAAGGGATTCCTTTGTCCTTACAATTCTGTAAGCCTCCTTCATCAGGACTCAAAAGATGGAGATCAGCAGCTCTCTGCATCCACCTAACTTCAAGCTCTTCTCTAATCTTTCTCGGGATTTCTTGCAACTGACTGATCCTTTGAGGTTAAAGGCACAATATATACATTCTAGGCAGAGGTGAGTTCCTACCGGTTCAGACCGGTTCTACTGAGTAGGTAGTAGGCCACTGGTGACATCATGGAGCAGGTTCTGTTGCTCTGTGGGTGCTGACATCTTTTTGGGGGAATTAAAAAAAATTCGGATTTTTTTTCTTCTGCGCATATGCAGAAACTGAGTTTCCAGCACTGCGCATGCATCACCATCCTGTTTTTGGCCTTTTTTTTTCTGCGCATGCGCAGAAGCGGAATTTCCGGCACTGCGCATGTGTCGCCATCTTATTTGCAGCCTTTTTTATTTTTCGGGGCTTTTTTTACTGCGCATGCGTGCGTCAGATGCGCCCACGCAGCGCGGGAGGCAACGAACCACCGGCAAGGTAAATTCAGAACCCACCCCTGATTCTAGGACCATGATGATGAACCTATGACACGCGTGCTGGAAGTAACGTGCAGAGCCATCTCTCCATGCATGTGAGCAATCGCCCGTTCCTCTTCTGGGTTCCGGTGCACTGGCCAGGTGGTCTTCACGCACTTGGGAGTCCCGGAAACTGGAAAAGCAGCTGCCTGATGCATAAGCCGGGAAGATAATTTTCTAGTTTCCGTCGCGTACATGCACACCTGATCTTCACGTGCGAATGTGCTCCAGCAACCGGAAGATCAGGTAGCTGGTGCGCATGCACGTGGTGGAAACTGGAATATCATCTTCCTGGTGCATGCATGTGCACTGGGTGGCTTCTGGTTTCTGGCACACACACATGCGCACCCTCCAGTTTCGGCCCTCGGTGCCGAAAAGGTTTGCCAACACTGTTCTAGGATATATATATATAGCATATGTCACGGGTTAGCCAGGGATCACCGAGGATGACTGACTGCCTCTGTGAAAGGAATTCCTTCGGGCTGTGTTATCTTTACCCGGGGGACACCTGAATGCCAATAGGGAATTAGGGAAGGCTACTTTCTTGTCTCTATGCGGTTTATTCGCTCATGGGAATTGAGCCGCCGAGCTGCCAACCTCAGCGGAGTGCGGGCTCAGAGTCTTACCATGTGAGCCACCGCAGCCCCACTAGGATAACGTTGCAGGATTAAGGCTAAGTCAGTTACCGGGTTCCAAAGGTTTATTCTTCCAAGCTTTTGGGTTTCCGCTGGAGAGGTTCTTCCGGGAACTTCTCTCTGTCCCCAGAATATGTATTATGACATATGAATATAAAATATTCTGGAGAGAGAGAGAGAGAGAGAGAAAGTCCCTGAAGAATTTCTCCAGCAGAAACCCGAAAGCTTGGAAGAATAAACCTTTAGTCCCGGTGACTGACTCAGATGGGATCCTGTCCCATCCTTTCGTCATCTTATTTTTGTCTGGATGATAAGCATCTGCTCTCAACTGGCAGGGTTTTTATTTGTGTTTCGGTTGTAGTAGTAGATTGAAGTCTTTCTCTGGATGTGCTATAAACAATACACTTTGGACTATTGGGAAATCATGGAATCATTTGAAGAGTGAGATTCCAGATTTCAGTTCCATAAAGGTAGTCCTCAATTGAGCCCAAAACTTCCATTACTAAGGCAGTTGTTAAGTGAGTTATGTCCTAACCTATGACCTTTTGCCACAGTTGTTAAGTGAATCAGGAGTTGCTTAAGCATGTCTGCCTTCCCCCATTTGTCTTTCCTTGTTGGAAGGCAGCTGGGAAAGTTACAAATGGTTGAAAGTTACTGTCCTAAGTACATGCCAGTTGCCAAGTGCCCACATTTTGATTATGTGATCATGGAGGATGCTTCAATGGTCATAAGTGTGAAAAGCGGTCGTAAGTCACTTTTTTCAGTGGCACTTCAAATGGTCACTGACAAATGGTTGTAAGCAGGGGTGAAATTCAAAATTTTTCCCTACCGGCTCTGTGGGCGTGGCTTGGTGGTCATGTGACTGGGTGGGTGGGCGTGGCCAAGTCGATGTCACTTCTTTGCCTTAATGACCTAAAAAGAAACTGTATACCAATTATTATACACAAAACAATAAGAGGTATACAAATACTTACATAAGAGCAATTGCTACAAATACTTACACAAGAGCAATTGCAATTATGTAAGTATTTGTGTACCACTTTTATTGTTTTGTGTATAATAATTGGTATATCTTCTTTTTGAATTTCACCCAGGCTCTGCAGTCCTATTATCCGTTTCTAGCCATCTGGGCATTGAACTTAGATTCAGTCAGATTTACGGTCGAGTCAGCCGGAAGAGGTGAGCGACAAGTGGGCGGGCATGGGCGGAGCCAATCAGGGGCGATTTTTACCAGCTCTGTGAACTGATTGAAATTGTCCCTACCGCCTCTCCCGAGCTGGGCCAAGGTGGTTGAATTTCACCCCTGCCGCAGTGGCATTAAAATTAATTATGAGTGTTTCATTACTGATAAGATAGTGTTGTGTTTCTGATAAGGCATAAACGTAGGATTCTGAAATTGGGGTTAGGTTTGGGGCAAGTTAGATATCCGAGAACCCTTTGTATGATGATGTACTCTGTTCTAACATAACTTTCTGCTTTTCCACTTTGGGATGGCAAGATTTCTTCCGTGGTCCAAACTCCAAGGAATAAAAAAGATGCAATCCTTTTTGAGAAATATGTCTGTTTAGAACCAGTGGGAGTCATTTGGCTCAGAATTCATTCCGCTGAAATGTTTCGCTTCTAAATGATAGGAAACTCTACAGGGAAATATGTTGAGAGGATCAGAGATGATGTGTAAACAGTTGACTTACTAATTCATTAAAAGCTGAGCATGGGAAAGCAGAGAGGTCCCCAATAGGGTGTTCAATTTTTAAAACAGCATCAATCACTCAAAAATAAATAGCATATACTGTAATTGGACAATTCACGTCCCTCTTCTCAGTAAAGCTACAAAGCACAGACGTCTGTCTCTATCGCTGGTCATACAGGGAGTCTCTCCAGTCCTTGCAGACGGAACAAATTTGGTTACTATTAGCATCAACCATAAAAAGTTTAGCTATCCATCATTATTAAGGAAACGTCTTCAACTACTAGCTGAAAACCCAGAGAAGAAACTCAACTCGCTGCTACCACAAAATGTTACAATCACAAAGAAGAAAGCACACCCTAGTATAAGAGATCACAGGATGTTTCATAGAAAGTTCAAGAGAGATCCATCTTGAAGCTAAATCGTTTTACAAAATACATTTTCTAAGGGGGAATCTCCAGAGCCAACAGAGATCACTTCTGGGAAGCCAAAATTACACTCGTAGATGTGAGAATATAAAATAAAACCCAGTTTAAACGTCACCAAGCATCAGCAGTTAGAAGTTTAAGTTGGAAAAGAAATTATCCAAATTAGAAACACACTCTGATTTTTTTGTTTTATGTTAATTGAGACAAGTGAAGGGAGGGGTGAATCTGTTTTACAGTGATGTTTTTGTTGTCCTGACACAATCCAGCATGGCAGGGTTTAGGTTTCTAGGTTCCCCCTGCTAAAAACTGGAATCTACAGAAGTATAAAAGAAGACTACAGAAAACAGACATGGCCCAATTCTTACTATCTGTTTGCATAAATAGCCACAGAGCAATCTTTCCATCCTTTTCAAAGATAACAAGACCAGCTTAAAGGTTTACAGTTAACATTAGGGACAACTTTATATTAATTGAATGGACATGATCTCCTTAGTGGGGATTAGGCTTAGAATAATAGCGCTGAAATCATTTTTTATGCACCTTGGCAAGTAACATCTCCCAATAACTCCATTATTTACGATCTCTGATTTGTATCTTTTAATTTTTAATGCATCTTAAAATTTAAATTGCGTTAAGGAGGAAGTACTGTAGAATGACAGATAGTATACAAATAATACATTCACATTTCTACCATTACCAGTTTGTTTTGTTTTTAAAAAGAAAAGTAAAACTTCTGTGGTGCAGAGAGCAGTCAGCCTTTCCAAGTCAATCCTTCTAGATAACTAGGGACATCTAGTGGACGGCCTATACAAAGAGGGAAAGAATTCTGCCACCACTTACCCCACGAATGAATTCAACTTGGCAAACTGTGTTTTTGTCATCCCAATTATTAGAAGCAGCAGAATGGTGTGGTACCACTGACCAACTTTTGAGATAACTAGCACACACCTTCCACTTGTATGAAATGATTGGAAGACAAAAACCTGAGTGGCACAATCCAAAACTTGGATTGTTAAAAAGTAGAACAATTAAAACATCTTTTTCTTGATTCCCTGACTTTGATCATTGTTTCTCCTTGTTCAGTTCTGGTATCCCATCAACAGAACTTCAGGGGTTCCTGCTGCCGCCTTTTAAATGCCAGGTCAGTCTGTAATAAAGCCTCCTTTGTGGGCAATCTAATCATTGATGAGAGGGCCAACCTGGCATGCATTGCCAAGACTTGGCTGGATCCAGAAAGGTGGTTGTGGTGGCCTTTTCAGAGAAATGCCCAGTTGGGTTTCGGGTATGGCGTGATCAAAGACTGCCAGTGTGATGATCATCATCCAGCAATCTGTTGTGTCTTCCAGGGGCTCTCTCCACAGATCACGGGATGTGGGATCTTGTTCATTCAGTTGGGCTCTAGGGATCAGTTGAGATTGTGGCCGTTGTACCAGCTTCACTGCCACACACAATCTCCCTGCCTGAGCTCCATTTCTGCATTGGCAGTGGAATTGCCCAGTCTTATGGTCTTGGAGGCTTCAATCTGACTGTGAAGGTAGTTGGGTGACAGCTTCAAAGGACCTAAGCGGATTATCTGGAATCTTTTCAGGCAGAATTCAGGTATAGCTGTGGGACAGAAACAGCACTGGTAGTAATTTTGGAAGATCTCTGTAGGGCGCATGATGGGTGGTAGTGTGTTGATCCTTGACCTTTTGGTGGTTTTCGATCCCATCGACCATGCTGTCCTTCTGGATCAGCTCAGAGGATTGGAAGTAGATGACATGGGCATGTGCTGATTTGCCTCCTTTCTCTGGGGTTGATTCCAATAGGTGGTTGGAGAGGAGAGGTCCTGCTCTTGGCCTCTACTTTATGGGGTGGGGCAGGATTTGGTGCTCTCCTCTCCTTTGTATCATCTCTATGAGGCAGCTGGGTGAGGCCATCTGTTGCCATGGGGTGAGGTATCATCAGGACATTGATGACACCCAATTGTGTTTAACAGTGCCCCATGCAAATGAAGTGATGCCATGAATGTCTTATCCTATGGCCTGGAGACTATGAGGGTCTGGATAGGGAACAACAGGCTTCAGATGAACCACTGCAAGACTGAGTGGCTTTGGGTTTTGGAGCCTACTTTCGTGCTAGATGGAGTTGAACTGCCCCAGACAGACCTGGTTCACCATCTGGTGGTCCTCAAAGAGCAGGTAGCAGTCGTGGTTAAAAGGGTCTTTATAGAGCTTCATACTGGCTGCCAATTGTGCCTGTTCCTGATCAGGGGGCTTTGTTCAGTTATTCATGCCCTAATCACCTCCAGAATAGTAATGCGCTCTACATGAGGCTGCCCTTAAAAGAGTATCCAGATGCTTCACTGTGCAGAATGCAACAGCATGGCAGTTATGTGTTGGCTGCTATGCATTGGCTGCCAGTTTGCTTCTCCAACCAATTCATGGCACTGGTTTTAACTTTTAAAGCCCTTCATGGGCCGCCCCCAATTTTATCAACCCATGCCACTAGACCCAAGAAAGAAGGCACGCAGCAGGTACCATCTGCTAGAGCAGAGGTGGGCAACTATGGCTCCTTTATGACCTGTGGACTTCAACTCCCACTCACATGGCTGAGGAATTCTGGGAGTTGAAGTCATAAAGGGGCCATAGTTGGCCCCCACCCACCCCCAGGTAGGGATTTACACGAGGGGTATCTTCTCTGCCATGACTTATGCCCTGCTGGAATATTCTCCCATCCCTGAATTCAGGTTAGCTCCATCCAGTGGTGGGATTAAAATAGTTTAACAACTGGTTCTCTGCCCTAATGATTTCTTCCAACAACCATTCACCAAACTGTTCAGAAAGTTAAACAACTGGTTCTCCCGAAGTGGTGCAAACTGGCTGAATCCCACCACTGGCTATATCCCTCTTAGCATTCTGGAAAGTCCTTAAGGTCTGTTATGTCAGCAAGCTTGGGGGTCCCAGAGAACCAGGAACATTCTAGAATGGCTCCACTAATGCGGTTGATATATTTATTCTCTCCATGTTTTGTGGATGTATATTTTAACTTTTAATATTTAATTTTAATAATGATTTATATTTTTATAATGTTTATTTTTATATAGTTATTTGTATTTGATTGCTGTATACTATCAAGTCATTCCTTGTGAGATAGATGGCCATAGAAATACAATCGATCAATCAAAAAACTATGTTGCTGTATGAAAAACAAGAGGAGAGTGAAAGGATAAAATTTAATAAAATTAACGATGAGTCTACTGACATACACCTTAATTTAAGAGTGTCTTTAATATAAGAGCTTCAAAACAATACCTTCAAAAATGGAACACATAAGACATACCCCATATACAAATAAAAAAGGGGTAAACTGCATCTAACTAATCAATATTCACCAATCAGCTGTAGATCAGTGTAATTTTTTAAAACTTTGAAAAATTACAGAAGGAACAAAAATGATTTTCTCAGGGCCAGACTTTTCCAACGATCAGAATAAATTACTCCAAAACAGGTATGCTCCAATTTTTATCCTTCATGGTGAAAAAAAATATTACCTCTACGCTTCTGCAAAGCAACTGAGAAAAAGTATAGAAGAGCGCTGGGAAAATGTGACCAAGATGCTCTTAAAAATGGCCCCACCGTCTTGAGAAAGCAACTGTTTGGTTTTCATTTTCTTGCAATTAGATAAGCCATTTCATTCTCCCGCTGCGCATATTACCCAGAGCATTATTTACAAGACCAAGTCATCGGATAATTACGGCTCCCTTTGCCAACTTTTAAAATACCATTCAGCTGATACCCACACAAATAAATCATAAAGCCTCCCAACCACCAATTAATTTCTCTAACGGATGAAGTACTGCAATCTTTTTTCACCAACATCAGCATGGGATAATGGATTCCACTATGCTTTAAGAAGACAGAGATCACTGGAAGCCTCTTGTGCCTCTTCAAGGGTGGCAGGCATTTCTATATTTAATGCATATGTTCTCCGTGGGATCCTCAATTCAAGGGATTTCCGCCATTTAGTACGGATTTGTCCACAAAATGCAACAATGGCTGTTCTGCCCAATAGGAAGCTTAGAACCTCATAAAACACACACGATGACAAACTCAATGAATATTCACTGTTAAGCTTCTAAGATACTCTTCAAATACCTTTCAATCATCCAGCATTTGGTACACTGATCAACCTACCACGCAAGGCTGTTTATACCCTTCTGTCTGCAATCTTGACAGCTCCTTTTCTTAAGAAAATCCTGAATGCACATGAAACATGCTACCACCATCTCTATCCTCTTAGCATGGATGCCCAACAGCAACATTTTTGAAACGCACTTTGTGTAAAACTTTTAGAAAACAAAGCTGTTGTGAACAACTCTTCAATTAGTTACCGAAATCAAAAATGTGGTGAAGAGGCCCTCAGAGTGAATATCATTTTTCTAACATTATATACATTTGGAACTTGAGCCCTATATCATTGGTTCATTAAAACTATTTCGGCCAACCAACTAGGAAGACAAAGACGAAACTGGAAACGCCCAACCAACTGGGATTCTGTTGAGTTTCAATGACACAGGACTTCCTTCAGGACTGTCAAAATGGATCCAGCTCTTGATTCAACGTGAATTTTAATTGTTTTGTTGAATGGCAAAACTAAAAGGACAAGTCCAAATCCATTAGGAGCTCTCAATTCTTTCAAATCATAGAATGCATTCTGTGCTATCGGGGATGGCTTCTCCGTGAAGAAAAACTGACCAACATAAACAGAGGACAAGAATGCCAGAATTCTTCACATACTGCAAAACAAAAGTGGCATCTGGAATTATTCCAATGTTCAGAATTAGAGTTTTAATATCCTGAATTTTTGCATGGAGCTAAGCGTGGCAACAATGAAAGGGTGCCTCGTGTTTCTGGTGAATATGAAAAGAGTTCTACATCCTACAAAAGCTTTTAATAGAAATCTGTGGAAATAAAACAGACTATTTCAAATGAATTGACATCTTAACCAGTCAGTGTCTCAAAGTACACAGGGCACTATATGCGAATGAAGCTCCCGTTCAGTGACTTCATCCCTTCCAGTCCAGTATGAAGGCTGCTCAAGACTCACTCCTCTCCAACTGGGAGGTTGTCTTCAATCCGCCTGATAAACTTCATCCTTATTTCTGTGACTCCATCCCCTTTCAAGGTGTCCAGGAGAAATCTGACATCCACAGCCATCTGCACCTATGGTGAAAGAGGGGAAAGTCCACACTTTTGAGATATTTCCCTACAACAGCTCCCTGAAGTGCCAGGCCCCATTGAAAAGGACAGGTATTCACGCCAAGATACATCCCATTATTTATGAAAGGTCACCCTTCTCCCACATTACAGCCTTTGTGGCACTGCCTTTATCGACCTTCCTCTCTTGTAAGCGATGTGATATCCCCCCCTCCCTTTGTATTGGGAGTTTTGGAACTCCCTTGATGGACTCACAGGACGTATGACGAAAAGTTCCAAAGTCATCCTCATTGATACCGTAGGACTGTGTTGGGAAACCCTATGGTTCACGTGCCACAGGTGGCACACGGAGCCTTATATGAGGACATGTGAGGCATTGTCCTATGTTAGCTCCAGTGCGCAGGCCAGCTGATTTTCACCATTCCAGAGGACGGGGAGAGGCCATTTTCATCCTCCCCAGGCTTCAGGAAAGGCTTCGGAGCCTGTGGATAGCGAAAAACGGACCGAATGGGCCTACCGGAAGTTTGGAAACGAACTTCTGGTAGGCCCGTTGAGCCGTTTTTCGCCCTCCACAGGCTTCAGGAGGCTTTCCTAAAGCCTGGGGAGGGCAAAAATCAGCCCAATGGGCCTACCAGGAGTCTGGAGGCTTCAGTGAGGCCTGTGCGCATGCGCGGGTGGGCAGCACAGGGGTGGTTGTGGTTGTGCGCAGATGCACAATGGGGGAGGGCATTGCATTATGGATGTGGGCACACGTTATCGCACCTGAGCAAAAAAAGGTTTGCCATCACTGCCATAGGATCTGACTGTGAGCTACTTAGAATCCTTAAAAGAGAAGGCCCATAAATGCAATAGAAAGAGCTGATCCAGCAGTCCTGGTAAATGAGAACACTATCACAATACTAGTGTAACAGCCTGCAAACTAATCTTTTCATTAACACAAGTGCACCTGAATATATGGAGGACATTTTAGAGATTTTTTTTTAAAGTTGGAAAATATTTAAATTGTTTCAATTGATGTTCTCAGACTCACAGACCTAATGGAAGTCTAATATTACCAAATGAATACTATCCATTACTTTAACATACTGCTGATACTTTTTAACATAAGCCCATATACTTAATGTCCACAATTTATTTTGAACTTTTCATAGGATGCAGAAAACCTGCAGCCTCGTAGTTATGCATTTCATTAAAAGCAGCCACCAGGCAGGGCCCTTGGTTCAACTGGCCTCCCCTTCTTCTCACCATTTCCAGGGCTCCCCGGAGCACCCCACATAAGAGGTTAGAGTAAATAAGAGAGGAATGGTTGTCTGGCAATTCCACAAAATCCACCAGTGGATTGTTTTCCAAGATAAGGGAGAATTCGTCGCCTGCTGGACTCCAGTTTGTGATGCTTGGTGTGATACCCAAGTACATTTTAAATGCTACCTATCAAGTGAAACAGATATGAGAGAAGAGCTGGGTTCAAAGAGGGAAAGATTTAGCAAGTCACTATTTTTTTACACATCAACAAACAACTGCAAAACAAACCCCAGCAATTCTTCAATGTAAGTTAAGTAAATATTTACATTAATACTTAATACTTAAGTAAACTCTTTTCTACACACCAGATTAGACAAGACAATACTGATTTCAATAAGTAATTCTCTGCATTATGGCTGATGCCTTCCCCTTCCGAAAACAGTGGTAACATTTATACCATTGCCTTACATTATTGAATAGGAGAAAAGCCTTTCTTATTCCTTTTTTTTTCTTGTTACAAAATTATCTCATCTTACTTAGCTTCTTAGTAAAGAGTCAGAGACATCCAACTTTGAGAATAAAAACTTAGTTTTTTATTACTGATTCACTTCTGTTTTATTTAAAGGTAGGGACAAACAGTTTTCAACTGTTTTCTGGAATTCTCTCTATTTTTAGATAAGACAGAAGTGAAACAAAATTTGTTTTGTGCTGAGAAAATTGTGTTCCTACTACATGCTATATAATAAGTTCAAAGAAAATAAGATTATTTAACAGCAACACAAGCAAACAACAAACATGCAGAAACAAAGCCAAACTGTCAAAAAGAGGCATCACCTTTGCAATTACATCTGCCGTTTCTCGAAAATCATGGCATCTCCCAACATTGGATCGTGCTAGAAAGTCTTCCACAAGTCGAACACCTATGTTGTAGCCCCTATTAAAGCAGCCAAAAGCAAGATGCCATGAAACTGTGATCATACCAAGCAGGTCAGACTGGAGGGAAACACTCTTGAGGCTTTCGAAAGGAAATCCATGCTCATTTATTTTCCCAAACTCCAAGGATTAGGTAAAATTAGATTTATTCTGCAAGCGAATAACCCATGGAAAAGGGGCTTCTGACATTTCTAACCTGAGAACACCCACGTTACTTACATTTTGTCAAGCTGCTTGTTGACATCTTCATCATTCTCGTAGTCCTTACACAGCTGAGTGACCAAAGCCCCATACGTCAAAGTGAAGAGCTCCGAGCTCTAGACAAATTCATAACATATTTAGCATATACCACACAAAAAAGGGTGCAAATATTTAGGGGCTGACCCAGGCACAGTTTAGTCTGTCACAAGAAAAAAAAATAACGAGAAGACTTGCTTCACCAGAATGGTGAAGAGCATGAATACTGCATGGGCCATACGTTTTGAACGAGGGTGAGAAGAATAAACAAAACAACTCTGTCCTAAAGATATGAAGAAGAAATAGAAAGTGGGGAGAGACTTTGCTTTTCCTCAGCACCAGTGATTCTGCTATGACTTGAAGATGGCTACCAACAGATAGCCCATAAATTCTAACACAATCCTTCATATTCTTGGCGTAATAACGGCTGCTGTGTTCATTCGTCAATACTTGCTTGAGTGAGGATAGAATTTGGCACACAAATGATACTTCCATAAAAGAGACAATGAAGCTATTGGAACAATGGAGTCACATGCTCCCTGTGGCCAGACCTAATCAATTTTGGCCCAAACATTGGAACTTTTCAGAGCAAACAATTTCACAAAATTGAATCCCTTGGTTTCAAGATGAAAATGGTCACTGATGAAAAAAGAAAGACATTTGACAGATTCCAAGTGTCCAATCCTTACAAGAACACTTTTTTGACTTTCAATGTTTCAATAATATTCCACTTAGAAACTCAAAGGAACCACAAAGCTAATAAACTTTCAGCAGAAATGTAGACACCTTCCACAAAGACAAAAAAAATGTTTGCTGTTCCACCCATCCCTAAAACTTAAAGTTGAATAACCAATCCATCAGTTATTGGCTACACAAACACCTTCCTATTAAGAGCTGAAAATGTTGAGGTACGAGTATGTATGTGTGTGTATATATATATATATATATATATGTTTTTTGAGGTTTTCACGGGTGCCTGTATGTAGGTATTTTGTTGTTCGGGTTCT
>JANHFT010005297.1:38058-63373 GCA_032467955.1 Pseudoxenodon macrops | reverse complement strand
CTATCTATCTATCTATCTATCTATCTATCTATCTATCTATCTATCTATCTATCTATTTATTTATTTATTTATTTATCACAAACATTCCTGAAATAAGGTTTTGGCATTGATTTATATTTATTATTAAAAATCTGGCACCATGACTTCATGAAAGTGTTTCTATGGTCATAAGACTGCAAAACCTGACCTTGTAAAAAATTCCAAACACATTAGGCCAAAATGAGTTCTAAACTTTTCTTAACAAATCCCTTTTTACATCCCTGCAATTCCTTAATTTGGAGTAGAGTTCAGGCGAGTGGATGGATGCCCTTCCTGATGTCACATAGAGTTCATAACAAATATTTTTTCTTTGCGCCATAGGACAGAAATATCTGTTGCCACCAAGGATTGAACTCTCAACCTTCCGAAGGGGAGGCAAGCATCTTCACCACTAGGCCACCACATTGCTCTCTAGATTTTTCTTAATGTGAAGAAGAAATCAAAATATGTCACTAAACGTCTCAAAATGCAATAGTGTTCTGCATTGCTAGCACAGCCATCATGCAGTAATGACCATTTATGGTAAAGGACTGCAATCTTTCTCTACAGTTTTTTTAGAGTTATGTTTCATGATATTACAATACTAATCCAGGAAATAGAACTCAAATGACATTTTTTTGGGTGGTTCCCACTAAGAGACCAAAAAAAGAACCATTTGATATTAACATCCTTGAAACCATCATGCCACCAAACACTAGACCAGTGATGGTGAACCTATGGCATGTGTGCCACAGGTGGCACATGGAGTCATTTCTGAGGACACACGAGGCATTGCCCTGTCAGCTCCAGCGTGCATGCCCGCATAGCTAGCTGATTTTCTGCCTTGATTTTTGGCCATTTTTCAACCTCCGGAGGTTTCAAGAGCTTTCAGGGAAACCTCCGGAGGGCAAAAAACAGCCCAATGGGGGAATGCATGCAGGGTGATGCACACATGCACAGTGCAGTGTGCGTGTGGGGGGGGTTGTGTGCTGGCACATGTGCGCACTGCCATTTTTGGCACACAAGAAGAAAAAGGTTTGCCATCATTGCATTAGACCATTCACACACATAGGTGTAAGACAGCAAAGTGTATACAAGCTTCATCTCTGATTATAAATGTCAGGTAACTGAAAAGAAAGAAAATTTGGCACAGCCAAATAACTGAGACACAACTAACAAATAAATAAGCATATAATTTTTAAAGGCTGGAAAAAAAGTGTAGTCTTGGATATATAATTAAATCATATTAACTAAATCATTTATTATAAATATGCATAACAAAAATAGGAAGGTATTCAGAATAGTCAATGACCCATGCTTTCTTGTGCCATGTACTACAGGTCTGCTGAGCATTTATTAAGCCCAATAACGTCTTCTAAAATACATTTTTTACAGACTATCCACTTTCTGTATGCCATCCCAGTAGAAAGTGTCTCTTTCACCTTGTGAACTCACTAACTCTATTCTGGTGAAGTAATTCATACTGCCATCATTATCTTAGCAGGGATTTTTTTTTAAAGTCATTTGATGTAGGGATGTTACTATGTCCTTCAGTTCCCCCCTCCCACACACATACTCTCTCATAGCTTGCATCAAAATGTTCCATCTTTAAACCCATCATGCCATTAAATTTAATCCAGTCAAAATAATTAGCAAAACTTCATTAAATGGCATGTGCTTAATTTGCTGCAATGAATAGTATCTTGTAAGATCTGTAAGAATTGTTCTCTAATAATTTAAATGCTGTCATGAAGTCTTTGCAGTGGTTTAGCCAGGTGTTCTAAAAGATTTGATTTTTAAAAATTCCCTGGAGTCAGCATGGAGTAATCAGAATAATAAGCAGTGTCTTTCAATGCCATTATCTTAGATATATAACACATAATTTTGCTTATGCTGTAAGATATCTAATTATCTCTCTTCAATATATGCAGATAGAATTCCTTGAATTGCCAAAAAAAAGAGGGGATATTCTGCAAGAGTGCTGTTTTATCTAATGCACAGTATGTAGTAGGAATACAAAAAGTATTTATGTGCACTCCTTTCTTCCAACATGTGCTCTTGAGTGTCATTTTCTAAAATGATAGATTCAACAGTTCAAGGCTGGGCCACAGAAGGGGAAAGTTTTATCCTAACTCAAATCAAAAGGGGCAGAGTTTAAAAATAAATAACTCATTTCCTTTCACAGAAACTTTAAACAGGAGGTTATAGAGGAGCCACGTCTGTCCACATGCTTTTACTTTACTAGAGGGGGCACATTTCTAGCCACTGTAGCTACTGCAAGCCCAGAAAATTATCTTCCACACTCCTTTCAAGGAAGCAGAGAAATAACTCAGGTTAAGCCATTTGTAAAAAGAGGGTAATTGTCTGCCTTTTTTGCTTTCCACAGCAGAGCTGCCCCCTTGTTGCTGAAAAATAATTTCTGTCCCATGGATATGAAACTTCAATTTAAGTCTAATGGCATGGAACCAACTCCCAGCTAAGCCTGCATGGGTTGGCAGATTACCCTTTTCAAAAAACCTACTAAACATCTGAGGTCCTCATTTCTTCACCCTCTTGCCTGCCTAGAGACCAATTAAAGAAAGAGCTCAAGCATAGAATTAGAAAAATCTACTCTTCAAGCTCTATTCCCCAACCTTCTGAAATGCTTTAACAAGACAATATTTGGCTGCAACTATTACCTCTTCTGACTGAGGAAGAAGTGAGGCCGGCATAGGGTGGACTCTTATCCAATGAATCTCTTTGGCTTAAAGATGTGGCCTTTTTAGTTCCAGGAAAGATAAGACTTGCTTTAAAATAAACGGAGCACCTTCTACATAGTACTGCAGAGCTTCCAATCGGGGAAGATAGGAGTTCAGTTTCTCTGCTGCTTTTTTATTTTAGTTATTTAGTTGTACCAAATAAAGAATGCTGTAGGGAAAAAAATTATTCTCAGTATATTTGGAGAAACTGGAACCATCAGCTCATATGTTCCATTTATTTTGACATGCAATAAATTGGCACAATGGTGTAAATAATAGAACCCCAAATATGGAATTCCTCAGTGTTTCATACTTTATTTGGAATGTTTTAATTATTTTTAGATCCCTGAAAGGAGGGGAGATTCAGAATCTTAAAGGTGCATTTGTTCAGGATATCTGCCTGTATAACAATGCTAGAGAATGTCTTATGTAACTGGAAGAAGCTCAGTTTGATTCATTATTTTACACTTAATAATGTTTCCCAGTTTTAGCATATCACCAAAAGACTTGTCTAGCTCTACCTGTACTCACTGATATTATTCTGAATAGCACAACCTACCAGAACCATCCCCTGGAATCTCTACAGTTCTACTTCTTAAATTCTTCTTGTAGATTCATTGTCAATCCACCAATTTTATTTTACTCAAAGGCTAGAAAACCTTTATTGAGATAAAATGCAGTGCACTCCTCCGTTTCAAATGATCAGTTTGTCTGAACTTACAATAGTCTTGCATCAAATCATAGCAAAAGTGAAAAGCCTAGAAACAACTTTTTTTTAAATGCAATCCTCCTCTATCTTTCAGTGGCTTTTTATGGGTGAATGTCGCAATAGACATATATTCAACCCATAAAAATATCATCATGAACAAACTAGATATCTCAGCTGTTGATAAACACATACAAAAACATGCGTACAAATAGATATCTTTCCTACTGTTGGAGTTGAATCATACCACATGTGCACATAGGGACTGATAATGGTGGACCTGCAGTAGAATAATGATTATTAAAGTAAATTTTACAACTACAAAGGAAAGAGATTTGTATAAAAATAAGCAAGCTTGCCATCTTCCTCTCAGGAGAAGAAACTAAGAACATGTGCTCAGTGTGTGTCAATAGAAAGAAAGACAGAAGGAAGTTATCTGAGAGACAAAGAACAGGAAGAGTGATAGACAAAAAAGGAACATAGAGCTATTCTTTTTGGGTATGTGGAGCAAGATAGGGCTCCTCTTGCCATCTTACCTGATTTCCAGCTCTTTCTCCCTAACCCTAACCAGAGGAAATGGTGGGGACCAGCTGCATATGCAGTTTAATAATTTCTGGGAGCGCTTATTTTCAGGGAGGGCTTATTTTTCGGATGTGGGGCTTATTTTAGCACATGCGCTCAAAAGCCTCATTGGGCTTATTATCTGGGGAGGTCTTATTTTTGGGGAAACAGGGTATATATTCTGAATTTGAAGCTTTCAGAAATATTTATCATCTTAGTTCTATGTTAATCTATGACTTTTAAAGTTTCCAGATAGATCCAATTTATAAACCACTTTGTGTGAGGCAGTTTTCTTTCAAAATATTTATTTTAAAACATGCATTTCTATGATTTCTACTATTTCTTCTGAAAAGCCAATGGATCCACTGACAGGCAGAATTAAGACAAGTCAAAATATTTTTACTCTTTCTACTCTTCCTTTTTTACTTACATTTTTTTAATACTGTGCACTAAGAAGCCCAAAATGATTTATTATCTCAGAGAAAAGGTATTCCCCCATCTGTTCACTTGAGTTACTTTCTGTTCCAATTCTAGACTGTTTTTCTGAGATGGAATGAAGACAACAGCAAACAAAACATGATCATGTCATACATTTATTTATTGGTAGGAATGGAAGAAAAATTGTTTCGTCCAAATGATCATATTGATTTAGACCATTCATTCATTCTATAGATATACAAGCAGGCAAATAGGCATATAGTACAAATAGGCATATTTAAGAAAAATGTGCCAAAATTTATTGTAGCAGAAGAAAATTTCTGGGAAATTCATGGCCAAAGTATTCAAAGTTTCATATTTGTACTGAGGACATTTATGAAATTAGCAATTAGACATATTCTAATTAATGTTAACATCCACACAGTATTTTAAAAATTAGATTGTTGAAAAAGCAGTATGACAATAAAAGCAATCAATAACCAAATCAACGAATCTCAGCAGGAAACTAGCAAAAGAAATGACAAGAAGTTAACAAGAATGACACCAGAAAATACATCTGTTAATCTGGGGGCAAATCCATAATGTTACTGTAGCCCATCAAAAGCTGACCTCCCAAAGTAGAAAATTCTACCCTTGGGATAATAGCACAGGGAACAATGATTAAGATAAGAATATGAGTATTGTTTTATGAAAGAAAAAGCCCTTAAATGTCTCACTGAAAAAAAATAGTCTACAGGAGAAACAAGCAAGTAGATATATAATCGTATAACTAAACTCCTCTGCTGAGGCAGCAGTTTACATAATCTGGTATAATGCACTTGAGTCAGTATAAAGTGCCTTTTTATCTCCTTAATCCAAGGAATTCAGCCAAAGGCCTATGGTTGATTGATGCTACTATGGTATTTCTTCCTGAAAAGGTTGTACTTCACTGCCTGCAACAAATAGATTAACGTTGCACTGAAATCTACCTTGAACTTTCCCAGAAGTGCTCTTCTCATAGTCAAAGAGGAATTCTTTGCATTTAGAATATCTCTTGATATTTCTAAACTTACTTCCTTTAAAATAGCTAACATGGCTTCTCCTGCTTTTAGATTTTGGTCACCTATTTTTCTACCACTCTGCCCAGATTTTCCAGTCTAAAAAATCCAATAGAAGATTTTCCTCAAAATCTTTAAGATACATTGAATATGAGAAATCAGAGTGGCCAATGGTGGGGAAGTGATTGTACAATGGAAGTCATTGTACACACAATAATTGGCCCAATCATAATTAAATGGATGCATGAATAACACCATCCAACCAATGCATATTTTATTGAAATTCTCTTCTTTTAAAAATAATATATCAGAAAGCATTATAATTCATTAAACTGAAGAAGAAATGACATGAAAAATCAAAGGGTAATATATATATTTTTACAACAGTAATCCTGTAGCAATTTAAAAGAAATCCTTACTTACGATTGACATGGTTGAGTAATGATGAAACCAGGGGTGGGCTGTGAATATTTTTGCTGCTGATTTGCTCAGGGTTGCGCTGCGGGTGTGTGCGCGAAGCACGCATGCACGTGCAGCACTAAAAAACTAGCTTATGTGCATGCGCAGAAGCAAAATCCAAAATGGCGACACCCAGGGAGATACTGATGGACCTGGCTTCGTGACCGCACTGCGGAGTTACTACCTGTTCTATATAACCGGATAGAAATGGTAGGAACCCATCACTGGATGAAAGATATATAAGCTTCACAGCTATTTGACCTTTGTTATAATGTTTTCCCAAAACTAATCCATTAAAAGGAAGATTCTCTTTCAGTTATGCTGAATGCCTGTACCACCTCGCACACCCATATCATTTTTTCACACTCATATTCAAGTATTCTGCTACTACATTCTTCCAGAATCTGTGTGTAACCTACAGCGCTGACATTCTCTGGTGGTTCTCATATAAATATAAATCCCATTTTATCCTTCTTATATTTTAGAGGCTGTTGAGTTTACTGGAGCACTTCAAAGTCACATATATTATCTTCAGATTGTCATGTCCCACACGTTAAAACCAACTAGGGGTAATAGAGTAATAGTGCCAGAACAAAATGATTTTGTACTATATACCTGAAGCTTGAAATTTCATTTACCTTCATTTCTCCCTCCCAGTGCATTATAGACTGAAAAGGGAACAACATATTTTGACCTTTGTGCTACAAAAAAATGCTAATACTGAAAATGTTTTGGATAAGTGAGCATGTAATGTGCCTGGCTCTTAACATTATTTTTGATCTAACATCAATCTAAATGTCATCAGGAAGAACTTTAAAACAAAAAGTTCTGTAGACAAAAACTACTATTTTTTTTAAAAAAAAAGATGTTTTCATTTTAATTTGCCACAATAAATATTTCATTTTCCCCAATTACAATTTTTGTCAGTATGTCTACACTAATCAATACTGCATTACGTTTAGCCAGCTGCTAGTACCATGCATAAATAAATAGAGCACTACACATAAAGCACTACACATACCTGTGAATTGCCTGCAATTCCCCCTATTTAGGATAACTTGGTATGATGAACAAACAAAAAAACTACTGTTAATTGAAGTAGGAAATGCTCACAGGGTAGTCCAGTGTAACATCACTGTTTTTCATGTTTTAGACTTCCCTGCATACTGTATATTAGAACAATCCACATTTAGTTGTTCCAAAGCAGCCTACTGAACAATCTTTGCTATATGCATCCGGGATACATATCTAGAATATGCATCTAGAATATGGATGACATTTTTCAAAAGTTGCTCACGAGTACTCTACAATGTGATGCCTATAATTCTAGAAATACTGCTTCTATAGCCAGCCTAATAGATAGCAATACCTAGTCCACTTTTCAAGACATGGTTGATGGGAAATTATTGGAAAATAAGTGTGTGTGTGTCAGGAGTGGGTTCTAATTTACCTTGCTGGTGGTTCTCTGCCTACCGCGCTGCGTGGGAGGGCCTCCTGCGCATGCGCACACCCCATGCACTTGCGCAGTAGAAAAAAGCCCCTAATTTTTTTTAAAAGGCCAAAAACAAGATGGTGATGCATGCACAGTGCTGGAAACCCAGCTTCTGTGCATGTGCAAAAGAAAAAAAAATCCCAAACATTTTTTTGCCCCCAAAAAAGATGTTGGCGCCCATGGAGCAACAGAATCGGCTCCGTGACATCACCAGCGGCCTACTACCTACTCGGTAGAACCGGTCTGAACCGGTAGGAACCTACCTCTGGTGTGTATGTGTGTGTGTGTGGGAGAGAGAGAGAGAGAGAGAGAGAGAGAGAGATTTGGGAAGAAGGCAACGGCAAGAAGAAAAATGTAGAGAATGTGAAATTAACTGGGGCAAATATACAGAAGCAATACACATGATCAATGTCCAAACTTCAAAAGGCACTGCATCACTATATTTTTAAAAGCTGTGCTAGTTTTTAGAAGACAGCCAATTTGGTGTAGTTTTTAAGGCACCGTGTAGAAACCAGAAATGCCTTACACAAGAAACCAACTATGTATCTTTGGGCAAGTCACTCTCTCTCATACCTAGGAAGAAAGGAAGGGCAAACTACTTTCAAAATGTTGACAAGAAAGCTGTAAGGACTTGAGTCAGACATAATTTGAAGATACATGTATATACTTTTTAAAATGTTCAGGATACACATTTGAAAAAGGATGAAGACTCAGTTCAAAAAGACTGAATAATGCCTTCTAAGGCAATGCTGCAGGTAACACAACTAGCTGAAGAAGACTAGGTGGATATAAGGATATGTGGCCTATCTTACAAGAATATTAGGACTGCAAATATAATGCTAACACCTACCGTATGATAGTGTTTTCTTTTTTGATCCAAAAAGTGAAATTATCCAAGGCACCACAAAGAATTCAAGACGTAGAAAAATCACTCAAAGACTCCCAAAATAGATGCTCAATATAACCTTGTGTATTTTAATTGCAAGGACCTGAGGCCTATCACCAAGCCCACGTTCATCTTAAAAGGATGTTTCCATCATTTTTTCTTCATAGCAAAGTCATCTGAGGGTTGAGAAATAGTAAATATTCCAAAATCACCTTTTGGGGTTTTTATAGATGAAGATGGACTTGAGACTAGATTCCTTTTGTCTACCTTAATATTTTCACCAATACAGCATGTTGGCCCATTACAAATAGGCCATCTAGACCAGTGGTGGGTTCTTCCTGGTTTTACTACTAGTTTGGTCATTGCGCGCTTCATGCGCGTGCTTTGTGCTTTGCGTGCGCACCAAACAAACACTGCAGGTGCATGCGCACTTTACAAAAACTGTTCACTTCTCCGTTTCTACTGGGGAGAGCACAGCTGATTCCCACGGCAATCCACTCTGCTACGCTAATCAGCTGAGAAGATAAAGAGTAGAAAGGAACCTGGGTGGGCGGGTGAGCCTTATACATTAAGTATATTAGCTGTTTTCTAATATCAATAAAGACAGCATCCAAAGAGATATTTAATTGTTTTTACTTCCTCTCCTTCTTTGCAAACAAACTCTGGAATATAATAAAACTATTATTTCAGCTCATTTGCCTCTCAGCAAACAAACTCTGGAATATAATAAAACTATTATTTCAGCTCATTTGCCTCTCAGCAAAAATGATCAGAAAGATTCCATCACCTATTTCCCTTTAGTTCTCTTTTATGAAGTTTCATCTATAGCTCACTTCCCTCTTGGAAAGTAGTAGTTAGTTATCATAGTAATAGCCAGCCTGGAATGATAGCTGCTATTTTTTGTTTAATACAATCCCATTTAGAATCAATGTAACCCTCTGATATCATTTTTGGATGTTCTTTTTTGAAATAAATGCTGTGTCCGTGCTTTATTTTATAACCATTAGCAACTTCATCTTAGGAAAAATTCTGAACCTCCTGGAAGGACAACGTAACCTCAAGGCATCTATTGAACTGCTTGTAACGGTAAAAAGGGGGAAAAATCATTAGAGCTCTGGATGACATATAGTGCATAAATGAGTTTCAAATTTCATCATACAGGAGCTGTTTTCAGTAACACCCCAAAATGTACATTGAAATAATACTTGCAGATTAAAATCTGTTATTGAGGTACAATCTTCAGTGAGACACCAAGATAAATATGGATGTTGGTATACTCTCATGTAAATGGAAACATAAAACCAGTGAACATATTTATGTCTTGTTGGAGCTGGAAATTATTAATTTATAACTACCGGAGTATGCATTTTGTATGTAAAGAAATTTTAATCAACTAATTAATTCATTCTGTTTGGGTTGAAACATTTGAACCCCAAATACCAAAAGATGCATTAACATTCCCATTATCATCAACTAGAACGCTTTCCTTTTTCTGAAATTAGATTGATAGCCAGGCAGCAATGTCCTTTTTATTGCCAAATTTTGTACTCAACATTGGTAACGATATTTCCTTCCTTCCTTCCTTCCTTCCTTCCTTCCTTCCTTCCTTCCTTTCCTTCCTCTCTTCCTTTCCTTCCTCCCTTCCTTCTTTCCTCCCTCCCTCCAAGGGTGGGATCTGGATTTTTTTACTGCCGGTTCTCTCAGCGTTGCGCACGCAGCAGTCAAAAACTAGCTTCTGCACATGCGCAGAAGCAAAATCCAAGAAGGCGGTGCTCATGGAGCCACCGACAGGACTGGTTCTGTGATGTCATTGCCAAGTTACTACCTGTTCTATAGAACCAGATGGAACCAGTAGGAACCCACCTCTGCCTCCCTTTCTTCCTTCTTCCCTTCCCCCTGCCCTGCTCTCTGCTCTGCTGTGCTCTTCCTTCTATTCAATTTGGCAAGTGGGACCTATACTACATCCACACTGCCTGATCATACAGGATATGGAAAACTGTGAGAGACTCATAATCCCTTGGATAACTAGGCCTTCTACCATTTATAGTCTTGAAATGTAAATTAAAAGGAAATCTTAGTTTTTCCCCATAGCTCTTGATGATTTAATTTAGCAGAATTCTAACAGTACTGTTTTGCTTTGCTTTATTTTCTGTTTGTTTTTACTCTGAAATATTACAGTTATTCTAAAATTATTCATCTTTTTATTGTTAACCACTCAAATACCTTGCATTAGAAAAGTGGGGTAAAACCATTTGAAATAATGAAATAAATACAATAAAAGGAAATACAATTTCATTTTAATCAATAACTATATAATGTACTTCACCATTTGAAAATGTTAAAAGTAAGGTGTAAAATATAACCGTCATTTTGTAGTCAAGCTATTATATAATTTAATTGCATTTGCCAAAGGTTGTAATGGTATGAATGTTTGCTCGTTTTATTTTAAATAAGTACTTAAATTAAAATTTCCTTAAACTAGAAGGAATATCATTAAATTAATGCTTTTTTCCTTCAAACTAGTCTAAGCTGCAACTAGATCAAAATTGTTCTAGTTCATATTAGCATTGAGAGGCTTCTAAAGTCAATATTCCTTCCCACAATGAAGAACAACTATTGCTCATTAATAGAGGAAACCTTTACAGAAATCTGGGGTTTGGTACTTGTATTTCTGTTTGAAATCCTAAACGGTTGTCTGCCCTTGTAATGGCGATATTCAATTTCAGCGGGTATTTTGGTTTTGCTTCCCATGTCCCAAGGCAACTTCCCATGTTTCTGTGACACATAATGCCATGAAGTTAAAAGTGACCAGTAGGAAAGTTTGAATCAGTATATGCAGTTTTGGACGATGGGAGGGATAGCATAGGTCAATGTGAGACTCAGATTTCCAAATGGATAGAGGACATTCAGTGTTATGGGATGTATTTACATACATACACATTAGGATAGGGTAGGGTAGGTTTAATCTGGCAAGATTCTGTCTATTTGTTGTATACAAATGCAGAACTGAACTTTGGTTGGATTGTTTTATGTCATTCTTGGGCTACGCCTATCATTCAGGAAAGTAAGACAATCTTGAATAATTTCCAGAGAGATAGCAGGTGGGATGGTATCATCCTATAAATATAGCATTACCATAAAGTAATCATCAAAGAAACTGTAGCAAAATAATCAAAGCATTTTCATAATCAAATGAAATCATGGCCATTTTACTTGAATGGGTTGTGGTGCCAGAGCAGATAAAATTATTTGTTTACTTTGATCTTGGCACTGTGTAGACTTGTTCTGGAATTTTGGGACAGCAACAAAATTGAATTAAGTTAGTAATTTTTTTTTAATTCACTCCAATGTTAGCTTTCTAATCTTATTGGTCTGTGTCTTCTGGTATACATCAAAAATTCATCCTTCTCTCCCTCTCCCTCTCTCTCTCACCCTCCCTCTCTCTCTCTCTCTTTCCCTTTCTCTCTCTTCCTGTGTGTGTGTGTGTGCATGCATGTGCGCACACACATGCATTTATGTATGAACTGGAAACTTTCCACAACAAACTTAGAGGATGACTAGGTGACATTTTAAGACATTTCTAAATTATTCTATGACACACCAGATGTTAGAAAGAACATTTAGTTGATGATTCTTCATATCCTATATTTAAAGTCATCCCAAGTATTCATTTTATGTTCTGTTCCTATATTTCCTACGCATCTAGTTTTATGTCAGAAACATTTATCATGATTTTTAGAACTACAATTCTGAGCGCTAATTTCCAGTCTGGTGTAATTTTCATAGCCTTTGTCTGGCTGTTCCACTTGACCTTGTAAAATCTCATTTCATATGACCTGGGTCATGAGTTGTTATATAAAATAATAGCCTAATCTCTATGTGGTATATATTTCATCATCTTTTACTGTCATCATAATAGTATTTGATGCTATGTCTACTGACAGTGGACTTCCAGAAAAGATATAGATGAGTGAATTATTTTTGCAAATCAAGAGTGTTGGGGAGAAGCTTTTTGGCAATATTTATTTTTCTTTCCTACTTCCTACCCCAGGGTCTCTAACACTGCACTCTACTTAAAATTAAAACTACAAGTTCCTATAAAACATTATTGATCACAGAAATTGAAATAAAAAGTAAGTGGACATAATGAAGATCATATTGTATTAATATCTGAAAAGAGTATCTAGTAGGAAGCTGAGTTCTAATAATGTTCAATATATACTTGTTGTTTAGTTGTTTGGGCAAGGCCGTCATGAACCGTGAAAGTTTTTGTTTTGTATTGTCACTCCTCTTAGCCACCTTTCTATCCCCCAATAATGGTAGATTGCAATCTTGATGTTTATCTTCCTTGACCTTATTATTGTTTCAAAAGGATACGTCAGTGTTATCACATGGAAACATCTGTTATGCCATACAGTAGAACCTCTGGTTACGAACACTTCTGACGACAACCAAATCGGGTTCCAACCCAAAAAATTACATTTTTCCTGTGGCTGATTTCCCCTTCTGCGCCATTTTTTTGTAAGCGCAAAATTTCCAAAATTAGGTTCGGGTCACGACCAAATCGATTTGCGACAAAAGTTATGGAACTAATTATAGTTGTGACCAGAGGTTCTACTACATGTAGAAGATTAATAATGGCTTTTGTGTGGATTAGTTAAGAGGAAGTCTCATTTTCACCTGTACACATGGAGGGAAAGAGGAAAAGGAAAAGGAAGTGGAAGAGAAAGTATTAATCTGATGAATTAGTTCCATTTTGTCTTAGAATTTTATAGCACCTATCTCATAACTCTTCATAAAGGTCTATACAGTCATGGCAAAATTTTAGCATAATATTTTACTTCATGCCTTTCAAATTACAATCAATCAACCATTCAACTTATTTACTTACCTACCTGAATATGTATGTGTCTGCATGGATGCCTTCAAATCAGTTTTCACTGATTTGATGTCACTCCTGTGACATCTTGGGCAAGTCCCTGGATTTTTCTTGGCAAAGTATTTTTTATTTGTCCTTGCTTCTTTCCTAGGATTGACAGGAGGAACTGGTCCAAGGTCACCCTTGTGGATTTGTGCCCAAGGGGCAAATGGAATTCACAGTCTCTCAGTGTTTAGTGTGATGCCTTAACCACTACAACAGGCTGGCTCTCTAACAAATACTATCTTTGGTAAATTAAAAAATCCAGCTGCCAAATGTAGGTTGTCCTACCATTTTGTAGCCCATGATGGGCAGCATCAACATAAGAGAGAAAACAACTACAGCTGGTTGGAATTGCAATAAGGAAAAAGTCTGATTGACAGACTCTGCTGCTTAGAGATGGAAAAATGGAACTCTGCCTTAGGCTTTCCAGCATATGCCTGCAACAATTGCATTTCAAGTCAGTATAACCTTATTGCAGAAATGGCTTACTTTAAATTGAATGGAATAACCTGATTTCAGAAATTTCTTGCTTTCACTGGAAAAGCTCAGATTCAATGAATGGGCAGCAGTGTGTCAAGGGCTGTGCAGTTGTAACCCTTTGTTTGTAAAATGCATCCAGGTTTCAGTTAACAAAAACCTGGCAGTAACTATCTCCTATTATTTCAATGATCTTTAACTTATATAATCAAACCATTAGTTTGGAAAAGGATGTGCACACACTATAGCTTTTCTCATATAGATTTATAGGCTGTCCATCTTATCTCAAGGTAACTCTGGGTGGCTCACAGTCATAATTTTTTTTTAAAGTAAAAACATAAATAAGTTACTAAAAAATCCAAACACTTTGACCCAATTCAAAGATGAGGAGGATGGGGGCAGGATGGGGGGCAGCTGGGATCAGTTGTTAATTGATCAAATCCACTGTGATGCTCCACAACATATTGGTAGTTTGAAAGAATCCAGAATGATGTCATTTGGATTTCTCCTACTATATTGTATAGAAATTATTGATTTGTTTTGGTACATTGAGATTCTTTATTAAAAACTTCCAAATATCAAGAATTGCAATGAACTAAGACAGCCATTGCAAAGCAGTACTTTACCAAGATGTCAAATACCGGTATCAAATCTCTCTGAAAATTGTTACAAGTGCAGTCTTTTTTCTTTACTTGGGATTAAAAACCTCTTTTACTGGCAGCAGGAAAGATGAATTTCAGACATGTATTTTGAAGCATCTGCTAATCCTTTGACCTAGTAAGCAAAAGTCATACTTCAAAATTCAGCCAAATAATTTGCCAGCTATGCGTTGTAGAATTTCTCTGATAGATACATTATTTATTGTACTTTGTCCCAAGTGTTAATACATGATTTTAAATTCATTGTTAATACAGGTGCAAATATATAGTTAGCAGTTCTAATTCAACATAAATGCTCAGGTTGAAACAGGATTTTCCTGGTGAAACAGATGTTATAGCTCAGTAAAACTCAGTAACCATTAGTTAGAGAATAGGATCTAAATACAAACAAATAAATGAGAATGGTGAAATGGGAATTACAGAACTTAGTATTGATAATAATGCCTAAAACAAAAATGAGTTATTTTCTAAGGCTAGAACCAAATATTTGTTTGTTTGTTTTTAACTTCTAATGGATGTAGGCAACGTACTAATATAGTATTTTGCTAAAGCTAAAAATTCATCTACCAAACAATTAAAATTGAACAGAGATATCTATTAGAAGCTGGGCCTTGAGACAGAGCATTCTTGATTAAGAAACTTATTACTTATGTACAAGTAGTTACAGTTAGAACTCAGTCTAGTATAAAGACTCAATGTGTCTTTCAGGGGACCAAAGCAGATGCCAGCCGGGATCCCAGCTAAGGGTTGAAATTCCCCAAGTACTTGGCTGCTGATGACACGGGGGCCCCCACACTGGGCTGCTGGATCTTCGGTATCTTGGAGTGAAAGGGTGAGGTTTTGTGTCAACCCCATCTTCGTGGTGTGGAAAGAGCGTGAATCCTCACTTCACTGTGTTATGGGGTCTCTCTCCGGGAAGGAGAACATTGGCTGAGCCAAAGTCCACCCAGGGGCCTTGGAGCATAAGCAAGGGTTGGTCCAACCCTCAATATGTCAACACAAAGTAAAGGTCAATCAGCCAGTTTCTGACTTTTATGAGTTTTGTAATTTCATAAGGTTTTCTTGGTTTGTTTTATTAAATCTCATTTTGTGATTTCCTTTAATAAAAAAAGTCTACAACAGAAATAAAATGAAGGGAGGAAAGGAAGAATATCAGTGAATGATCAAAAATTGCTAAAAAATTGGCAGTTTAGCGATTTTGGTAGTGGGAGTAAGAACATTATACAACCTCCCTCCAAAAAAGATTTGATAGTAGTTCAGATGAAGGGAGATGCTGCTGAAGATGTTGACGATAAAGGACTCCATTCCTTTCCTGCTGTTTGTTGCTAGAAGAAGAGAGGATTAAAGATCCCCAAAGGGGGACAAAGCTGTCCTGTATCCCCAAGGAAGAAATCCTATCTTAGTAATAGAGATAGTAGACATATCCAAAATGGTAAGGAAGACGTGGATCTGTGAATTCCGACCATCAAACAAATGGAAATGGATAATTAGGGGAAGGAATAGTGAGATTCCAAGGAGTAAAGGAAAGAGAAAACAGAGGCAGAAGACGTATGAAGGCTGATGTTGCCAAGTCTGGAAGAAATAAATAAAAGCAGACATTCTCAAAACAGAGTGGTGTCCTCTATATCCAAGGCTGAAAAAATGAGTGACAAACTATATAAGCGTGAAAGAATGAGACATAAATTTAAACCCTGGAGCTCTTATATACAGTTGGCTGGATTGCTATATTCTGTAGTAGTTGATCTTGTATTGGCAATAAAAGCAACATATCTATCTGAGCCCTACGCTCTTAGCTCCTAAATGCTGATTGAGTTTCAAAAACAGAAATTCATTGTTGTGCCCTGAATGAAATTCTGACATGGGGGTCAAACAAGATAGATTACTCTTCAGTATTGGAAAGACAGTGCAACCTCAGGTTTACGATCAATATGTGCTCACTGTCTATTTATGAACTTTCTCTTTTTCAATGCAAAAGAAAGACTGATCAATGTTATTATGCCTTTGAAACTGGATTAAATGACATTTATAGGTAACATAATATCCTTTATTTCTTTCCATTAAGTGTTCATTATTTTTCTTTATTTCTCTCTCTCTCTCTCTTATAGAGAAAGATATTAACAATCTCCAAATAAATTTATTAGTCCATATTTTCATATGTTCCCATAGCAATCTAGATGATAGGAATTCATACCTGCTGACATATTAGTGCTTTCATTTATAATTAAACCTGAACTTTCACTTTCATATTTATATTCATCAATTCCACTCTAGAAGGTCAGACTGTCTTAATTCAGATCACTTATATCCTTTCCTTCCTTTTAGTTTCAACAATATACAACACAATCTATTTTTATTTTACTTCATTAATTTATGTTTTTCACCATTTAATCTTCTTAAATCCCTAAATGCAATCTTCCATATGCCATGAAGATTAACAGATGAGCCTGTAGATGAACCTCTATCAACCTCATGGATTTGATGAAGTTCACAATAAAACAAGATAAAACTGGGTGCAATATACAAACAAAAGCAAACATAACAGGCATCTACAGTACAATAAGGATACTCATCCATCTCCACCTAAGGCGAGGGAGAACAACCAGGTCTTCAAAGTTTTATGGAATGCCACCAGGTGAGAGATACATTAGTTTTAGGAGGGATCCTGAAAGGAAGGCATAGTTGCTAACAGAAAACATGTTTAATTAAGGAGACTGGGAGTACACCCATTTTTTCTTCATACACTGGCTTGGTAGACTATTGATAATAACAAGCACCTTGAATTGCATACAGAAGCATACTGAAGAATAATGAAGCATTCAGTTGAAAGGTATCACATAGGCATACCAAAGCACACACATCACAGTCTATGCTGCTACATTCTGGAGTAACTGATGCTTTTGAGTGAATCTGAGGGCGATCCCATATTGAAATAGTCAAGCTTTGAGGTGACTACAGCTTGAGTAATACAGCAACAGAGTGGTCAATGCTTTGAATACATTACCTGACTGTAGTTTCTTCCCCCAAACCCTCAAAACTTTAACCTTAGACTGACTACCGTTGACCTCACCCCATTTCGAAGAGGTCTGTAAGGGGCGTGGATAAGCGCACCAGTCCTAATGTCCCCATGCATTCGTAACCATCTCATGTACTCATAATCATGCTTATACATTGTATGTATTCACAATCATGTTTATACTTTGTATGTAATCATATACATGCTTGACAAAACAAACAAACAAACAAACAAACAAACAAATAAACAAACAAACAAACAAATAAATAAATAAATAAATAAATAAATAAATAAATAAATAAATAAATAAATAAATAAGGCAGTATGCACGCGCTCACGCGTACCAGCACACAAATACAACCGCACTGCACAACCCCCCCCTGGACCATTTTTCATCCTCCGGAGGGTTCAGCAGGCTTCCCTGAAGCTTCTGGAAGGTGAAAAGTGGCCCAATGGGACTTCCAGTTTGCCCGTTGGGCTGGTTTTCAAGGAAGCCTCCTGAAGGTGAAAAACGGTCCTATGGGCAAACCCGAAGTTCGGGAACAGACTTCTGGTTTGCCTGTTGTGTTGTTTTTCACCCTGAAGCCTCCCGAAGAAAAAAAAATGGCCTTATGGGCAACCCAGAAGTCACTTCCGGTTTGCCCGTTGGGCCTTTTTTTCGATCTCAGTCACCCAAGGTGAGGCTGATTGATAAAGGTTAAACTCCTTCACAGTAGTTAACTGTTGTCCTTGTTTACTACTTCTTTGTCTTACTCTGCTTAGCTTTGTATTTTGCCAGATGTTTGTCCCCTGCCTAGTTGCACTGTGCTTAGATGTTCTGAGTTACAATTGGAAGTAGGTATCCAGACTATCAAAAACAGCGCCAGGCAGAAGCTATCAAAAAGCTTTTCCATGCGGTAGCAGCTGTACCTTGATGTCACACTTAGATGACACCAGGCTATCATTTAGATGTTCATGCAATATGGAGGCTTCCATACATCAGATGCACACAGCGCTTGCACGAAATAACTGCATCTGTTTGCACCAGCCTAGCGAATCAGAGAGATGAGGAAACAGTCAGTGTGAATTCAAAGTTCACTCTTGTAGATAGATGCTTAGATTCAAAGTATGATGTAAATAGATGTGTCTTCTATCTCCATTGTTATGTAGATTTGACTACTGATTGTAATAAATGTTGATGTATGTGGCTGAATTATGGCTTGTAAACAAAGTCAGTGTTCTATTACAATTTGTAGCCATTCCCTAGAAACTACAATCTTAAGTAGCTTTGGGAGAAACGTCTTATAATTAACGAGTTATAATTACAACCAGTTCAGATTCAGAGATGACATTAAATGACCCTTCTTTAGTGTTTCTAAGATTTAATTTTATTCTAATCTTTCATTAAGTTTTAAAGGTTTGTAAAATATTAATTTTATAATTTATTTAGAGCAACTCTTAAAACAACGCCTTTCATTATTGCATTTCTCCCTCTCCTTACCACCTATAGCATATTTTGGTGCCACTCTTAACAGCTTTATTCATGTCCTCATGTATTCCTACTATGGATTATCTGCTATCCCATCTATGCGTCCATATCTCTGGTGGAAGAAATACATCACTCAGGGGCAGCTGGTGAGTTGTAGTGACTGTGGTTGCTTTTTTTTTTTTGAACAAATACGAGTAAGTTCGTTTTGAGATGAACCAGTTTGTATGACATCTTAACCCATGTGGCCACAGATCTTATATGCTAATTAAAATTCCTGGTTTCTGATTGTAGTTAAAGCTGTTTGCGTTAACTTCAATCTTGGCTGCGGGCTGTATTTGCATGTTGTATTAAATTGAACACACCCAAATTCATTGTATGATCTGGTAGTAACCTGCAAAACTCCAGGAACACTTGCCCAAGAGAGGGAAAATTCAGTAGACTGCTCTATTCTTTGATTTTCACAGGAACTTTTAGCAGGTGCAGAAGCTCCAATGTATGCCCCACCCTTTAGTATACAAACAACGGCATGTACAACTGAAGAGCTCCATTTGACATACAGGTAGCCCTCGACGTACGATCACAATTGAGCTTTTAAGTGAATTTCAGCCCGTTTTACGACCTTTCCTGCTGCATTGTTAAGTTAATCCCTATACTGAAATTATTAACACAATTGTAATGTGAATCTGGATCCCCCATTGACTTTGCGTGTCAGAAGGTGGCAAAAGGTGACCAGGCGACATTGCAGTCATCATAAATACATGCCAGTTGACAAGTGCTTTGATGCAAAAGTCGTAATCGTAATTGTCAAAAAAAATTCAGTGCCATTGTAACTTCAAACGGTCACTAATGAATGGCTATAAATCAAGGACTCCCTGTACTGCAACAAACACAGGGATCTAGATGAGGGCGCTGTCAAGTGGGCTATTTTCAACATGTTCATTATTTCTGGCTTCTTGGAGGAATTATGACCAGCCAGCGTGTTGCCATGCTAATCTCACTCCTGAAGGCAGTTGATCAGTCTGTCCAGTTCCTGTAACAATTTCGAAACAATACCTTGAGACTCATGACAAAATACCTTTAAGCACTGCTCATTTGCACAACAGTCACTTTTATCTTTTCGGTAACCTCCCTTGGTGTTTTACGCACTAGCTCTTCAGTTTGATTGAATGTCAGAAGTATCTTGTCTCCCAGTTAATCTGAACATTTTAGAATGGAGTGCCAACCCCATTTTCCATTTTATGGAATGAGCTGTGGTGCAGATTTTAACAAGAGCATAGGAAGTGACCAATTGTGATTGATTCCTGCTCTGCTTGGCTACCACAATGTTATTGTTTCTTTAAATAACCATTTTCTCCTCTTACCCAACAGATTCAATTTGTTCTGACAATCATCCAGACAAGCTGTGGGGTCATTTGGCCTTGTCGGTTCCCTATGGGATGGTTATACTTCCAAATTGGTTATATGATCTCCTTGATTATCCTTTTCACAAATTTCTATGTCCAGGTAAGTTAAAACAGGTATTTTCCAGAAGAATGGGAGTGGGATGGTCATCACCAGTCTGTTTCTTCCATTTGCGGACAGTTGGATTCTAATATGGGAGAGTCTTTCATTCTATCAGTACTGCATTTTAACTATAGATCTTTAAGCCAAATGTGTCTTCTCCCAGGTTCATGATCATTCTGGGGAAAAACACAGTTGCTTTAAGAATTTATAGGCAGGGCTACTTTTGTGGCCCCATAGGCTCAAAGCACTTGTCGGCCTTCAAAACTGAAACATTACGGCCCTAGTAGGCATCTAAAAAGGTAGTACGGAACAGAGTTCCCCAGCTTTGTGGACCGGCGGGGGTTATGTGTGTGAAGAAGGGATGGTTTCGCACGAGCAGTGGGCAAGCGCATGTGAGCATAGCTCCATTTTCACAAGGGGTGGGTACTGCACAAATGGAGCACATGGCCGCTCGCACAAGTAGGAAGGTGTGTACGTGCTCACCCGCTCCTTCCCGCAACCCGGTTCCAAACAACTCACCGCCCAGGAGTTGGGGACCCCCGCTATAGAATGCACTAAATATTGTTCTAAAAGATTATGCAGTGATCTAATTAAATTAAACTTTTTAAGTAAGTGTTGCATGGTTTGTCTCCTTTCCTCTCCCCCCCCCTTCCAGTTGTTAGTTCAGGGGGAATCTTAAGTTGTTTTCAACTCGTCCTGGTTCTGTATCCCAAATTTAGGAGGATGAGATAACATCTTGAATATAGTGAGGAGCACCTTTGGATTTCCCTGAAATTAGGAGAATTGCCTGAGCATCCCTCCCTACCCATAGGCTGTATGAAGAGAAAGTTCTGTTCACATTTTACAATAAGCTATAGTTTATTTTTCATTGCTTCAAGGGAGACTGTAGTTTGAGCAAACTTTTAATTCTGATCACAAATCAAACTCCGCCCCTGAAGGCAGTCTGAGTTAGAGGAAGGTACTTATGTAATTTTTTAAAAACCTGATTAAAAAAAAAAACAACGTCTTTGGTACTGTGGCAAAAGCTATTACTGACCTGTCTTCTCTGTGTGTTTGTGTGTGTTTTTTTAAAAAAAAAAGACTTACAACAAAAAAGCAGCCTCCAGAAGGAAAGAATATCAGAACGGATCTGCAGCTGCTATGAACGGGCACACAAATAGCTTTTCTTCTTTTGGGAACAATGTGAAGCAAATAAAACAAAGGAAGGATTGAAGACCAAACTGAAAAAAACTATTCTGATATCCCAGGCAACAACAACAAAATCTGATTGTAAGCACAATATGTGTTGTGCACTGATAACTCTTGACAGCTACTGTAACTATTCCTGCCTAGAATAGTGTCGATTTATGTAGGATTTAACCAGTGCAAAACATCCTAGAAACTATCCATAAGCTAAAGTTGATGACGTTGATAATCCTGGATGATCATAGACTGAAGCATAAAATGTGGAAGGAAGTATTATTGTAGTATGACAGACACTGCTGTTGCCTTACTAGTTGATATAATAGGTGCTGAATTAGGATTCACGATTCCAAAACTGTAATTCAGACTCATATTTTTAACTGTAGATAGTGCATGTTACTGTAATTTGTATGACAAAATTCAGTTCCTTTATTTTTCCCAGTAGTTTAAAACACACATGCCTTAAATCAAAATAAAAGCAGGGCCTAAAATCTAATTACCAGTTTAAAAATGTATGGAACTGTTTCATTCTAGGAGGGCAGCTTCTCAAATGGCATTCTATGTCCTGGTATGGATACCAAATGTTGGAGAAGCACAGGGTCACTGATGAAAAGTTCACATACATGTATACATGTGGGTCTCCTCACGTGTTCAAGCAAACGGCCTCATTTCCTGTGGAGGGATTATATTTCCAGATCGGTGATATGATCTCCTAAATTAACCCTTTTCACAAATGGCTATCTTCAGGTCTAGAATATAAAAATGTCTATCTACCATACAAGTGGTAACCCAGCTAGGTAGGGCAATCTCCTGTAAACCCTTCACACACACAGTATGTTGTGCATCTCCTTCAGCCCAGGTACAACGTTGTTTAATTCCTTTCACAAATCAAAAGAGATGCAGTGGGCTGTCTAGGACGTGTGATAGCGGACACACTTAAAGGCGCTCGCACTTCTATATATGCTCTGTTTGAAACGACACCAGTGCTTTAAAAAAATTAATAATGGCCATTTAGTTTGGTCAGGACTTGTTCTTTCTCTTGTTTTCTTGTAACAAGCTTGCCAGCAGTTCACCTTTTAAAAGTAGTTTCCCCCCCCCTCTCCATTAACTTTTAATAAGTCATGGAAAATGCTTCTTTGCTTTGGGCAGTGTCTAGAATGGGATGCTGACTCTCTCTGAGCATTGCAGGATGCTTAGGGAGATTAGCCTGCTACCTTTCTCCCACCAAACATTTCCAAGTGTTGCACCCCGAAAATTGTTGCTCTTTCCTTTCAAAACGACTGGCGACATCTGAGATGAAACCAGCTGTCTGGTTCTCTCTTCCCCTTGGGGAAGGCACAGCTCGTTCCTTTCCCGCTTCACCGCCGTGTCTTTCCCTCACTTGAAAAACCATAGAATGAGTCTTCAGGTTGGACCATGGCGAACCAAGAAAAGGGATCGTGATTAAATTGCGAAGCAGATCTCTGTAAATGGCAGATGTTGAGCAGCAGATTCTCATGACTGACAGCATTGTTTCAACCACTCTTCAAAGCTATTTCTGGGCAAATCTAGCGTTTGCCCTGTTTTTCCTAGTTTTTGCCAATTGGTTGTAATTTTAAGAAAACTTTGTGGGATCAACCCTGTCTTCCCCCCCCCCTCCTCTGCAGTATTGAAGCCGGAGTTTACTTGAGAATGAGTAGCACAGAGCAGAGAAGGCTACATCTGTTAAGGGAAACTTTTCTGCAAAATAGGGGATCTGCCCCAGTGCAAATAGGAATCCTTCCATTCACAGAAGCAACTCCTGGATCAACTCATTGACTTTAGAAATGTGCCTCTAGTAAATGTTTTTTCCAGTTTTTGCCCTTTCAGAGTGTTGCGTTAGCTCATGTCAGCCTATAGTTATATGACAAAATTCTTGGAACAAAATGAGGTTTGTTTCCTTTCGTCCATTTTTTCTCTGGTTCTTTGTGTCGTCGGACATTTTATTTGGGAAATGCTTGTTGAAATCTCTGTTGTAACTGTTCCCTCCCACACACAAACCATACAGAGATATATACAGTGTTGGTTGATAAGCAGGTATCTGTAAAGAAATAGACTGTGTAGAATGGTGGCGTTTTAATCTGTTAACATGCTAATCTGTACTTTGTATCAAGCCTCTGTCCGTATCTGTCCAAATTTATATATTAAGAGTTTTATGGTTTTATATTTATACAGACATGAGTTTACCATGTTCTCGCTCAGCTAATGTTGGAGGCTAATTATTAGCTCTCTTTATTAGCTTTGCAGATTTGATTGGTTTCTTCTTTGGTCAATTCTTCCCTCCCTCCCTTCCCCACCTACCCCCTCCTGTTTCTGAATGAGACAGCACTGATTTACTTTGTGTGTGTGCCTCTAAGTGTGTATGTGTGCGCGTGTTTAATGTTCTCAAAACTTATATGTACATGTCTTGGTTTCTAGGTATTGATTTGCAAAGTTTTCACATATTTCATACAGCAGCTTCACCATTCAAACAAAATATGCTGTCTAAATATGTGTGTGCTAAAAATATAAAACAAAACTTAGCTTGTCAGAAATACCTGCATTGTTATGTTTTGTGTTTAATCATTAAATCATTCTTGATACCTGTGCTTGTGTCTTAATATACTGACACTTTCATAGACCCAATGCAGCGTTGTAACTCATCTGTTATTTTGTACTTGTATTTTTACATGAGATATTCCTTTCTTTTCTCCTTACACACCACCAATTACCGATGAACCTTTTTTTTCTTTTCTTTTTTTTGGTAATTCCAGGAATAAATAAGCCACAACTTAACTTTTGAAAGGAAAAAACTATAAATAGCATTCAGCAAAATGATTTTTAAAATGTCTTAATTTTCGTTTTTCTCACATGTGTTTTTCCCATGCTCCCCTGTTGTTTGCACAGAGAAGAAAGTTCCCAGTGGCATTCATAAAAACATTCCAATTATGACAATTGCAGGCAGAGGAAAAAGCATTGAAAAGGCCTTGTGCCTCCTTGTCCTGGTTTGAAATAGTGATTCTGCACTGGGAGTTGTTCACTATCAATAAGGAATGTAAACTGAGTCAGCAACTGGGTCAAGTACAAAGCCAAGGAGATTTGTAAACTGCAGCTCACAGAGGGATCTTTATTGATATCCAGACCTGAAGCAAAAGTTAGGAGTCTTATTTAAGCTGTCCCTCTCCCTCCGTCCCTCCCTCCCTTTCTCTCCCTTTCTCCCTCCCTCCCAATTCATATTTGAAAGACAAGCTATTTTATAATCCGAAAAGCCTCACTGAACAGTTTTTAACCGTCAGTACAGTGACAGATAATTGCCTACACTATATTTAACTGATGTTTTACTAAAGTATTTTAATAAAAATGTAAAAACAAAAAAATAACACCTCATGTTGTTTTGTACCCCTTTAAGCTGTAAATCCATATCCACTTAACTTGGAGAAGGTCCCCCAGCACTTGGGCAGGTTTACATCTGAGTAGGCACTGAGAGAAGCCGTGTTCCTAGGCAGGGGGGTGCGGGTGGGGAGCTTGTTCAATGGAGATGCGTACTTTAAAATAATTACCGTTTCCTTCCGTTGAATTTGTTTCTAAATTGATAGAAGGGGATATTTGTAGCTCAAGAGTCGAACTGGACGATCCTCTGTGGTTGTTTTCTTGTAGATATTTCATTACCAAGTAAAGTAACACAGGGGTGAAATGTAAAAAATTTCCCTACCGGTTCTGTGGGTGTGGCTTATTTTGTGGGCGTGGCTTGGAGGTCAGG
>JANHFT010005297.1:6690-25441 GCA_032467955.1 Pseudoxenodon macrops | reverse complement strand
TTCGGCCTTTTTTTTTGTAATATTTTTTTTCTTCTGCGCATGCACAGAAGCTGAGTTTCCAGCACTGCGCATGCATCGGCATCTTGTTTTTGGCCATTTTTTTATTTTTTTTCTACAGCGCTTGCGCACACCCACGAGGCATGGGAGGCAGCGAACCGGCGGCGAGGTAAGTTAGAACCCACCCCTGACTTTACTTTTCTCAGACTTGAAATCTTCTATAATCCTGATTGTAGCAAAATACTGTGTATTACAGTGAAAAGAAAGCACCAATTAATGCTAGGCCTCCTTATAGTTAAAACTCAATTTATTTGTTGACTGCCTTGATATAATCTCATGTTTTATTTCATGTTGCTATTTTTAGTACTATTTAATATTCCTAGACTTTGGCTGTAATAAGGAGGAGAAGGACAATATTATGTTGGAAATTTAAAAGAATATGTGCATATTTGCCCTATTATTGCTTTAATGTTCATAAGCTTGATAATATGATTTGGCAATGTGTAATATGATTTAATGCCATGAACTTGAATTGTGTGTGGCAAATAAGATTCTTCTTTTTTGGATGGAAAATTAGTACCACCCCAGACTCACATTCTTGCAATGATGATCTGTGTTTGGTCTCTGCTTATGAACTGTTGTAAGCAAAAGACAGATCAGACGAAAGACAAAGATTATTCAATGTGTCAAAACTTTAATGATGAGTTCCAAAACACTGCTGTTTTCTATATATTACAACATGATCTTGTTTCTTTGCTTTCTCTGTTTTGGGAGGGAGTATATATCTTTTCATTCCTGGATACCATAGCAATTTCCATAATCACACTTAATCTCTTTTATTATGCTTTGTTTCGTTGTAATTAACATTAATGTAGAATTCATCCTAACCACCTAAGATCATTTTGTGTTTTAGAAATTGATATCCTCCAAGCGTAAAAAGAAACACCCTAATTATAGTGTTCAGTGGCTAAAGATTTGTTTCCTAAGTAAATATAAAGATTTCAAAATTGTATTTTCTAATTTTAATGCACATTGCCATGGACTGAAAGAGGAGCAAGGGAAAAAATATAAAGAGAAATATCCCAATGTGAGTATAAACTCATCATTTTAGAGAAAATATTTCATTCTGTGATGACGGACAAGGAATGACATGGAAGAGATCTTTAATAACAAGATGTGTATCTGTATGCTAAAAGGATTTTCTACAAAATAATAATTTTGTTTGGCTCACACAATTTATTTTTGCTTTTTCACAAATCCACCAGGCATCATAAAATGTCCCTTTGTGTTTTTTACAGGCAGGCAGGCAGTGAAGTAAAATTTAAAATAAAGTAGTCCCAATCCTCCTCTTTCTTTTACAATTTGGATAATCTTATATCAAATATTTCCCAACATACAAAGATTTAACCCTTGTTTTTTCCCCTGTTATACAAATATTATATATCTTTTTGCGACAATTTAAATGATAAATCAGTTTTCAAAACAGGTATTGTTCATGTTTTGATTATTGTATATTATTCTCATAAAATGGGCAGCTATATAAATTTGATAAATAAATATATAGTCTGGAATAAGAACGATGTTTTAAGTAACACATTCCTTTTTACCAGAGAAATTCTTTCCAATAACGACAATTTTAATTTTTCCCAATTTTAATCCATACATTCAGTCTATATTTTTACATAATTATTTTGAAGTAGCAAACAATTCATGTTATGATAGTACCAAATATTTAATATTTTTATCAATCTCAAAACCAGTTTTTACAGACAACTCTTTTGTGTCTTAACCATCATATTCTTTATCAGTATTCTTGTCTTTTCCTTATTAAGTCCAGCAAATGTACCATGTTTTCTTAGTTTTTCAATTAAGACATCTAATTTTCCTAAGAGGTTCTCCAAAATTAAAACCAAATTATGGGCAAATGCCCTTAGTTTATAAACTTCTTTTTTTTTTTTAAATAACTCCAGCAATTCTCTCATCTTCTTATGTCTCTTTCTCTTTTTGCAAAAGTAATAAAGTTTTGCCTAGTGACTTTAGTTCTGGAGATTGTGATTAAAATTACTATTGTCCATAAGCAATGTTTGACAATATTTAAAAGTTGACAGCTAATGATATTTAAAATATAATGTATGCATATGCGTATACATACACATATACACACACCATGTAAACAAAATTCCAAAATAAGAATGCTTTGAAAGCATTAAATTAGAAATTTTGAGATAAAACAACTAAGCATTTAGAGGTAATCATTTCACATTTGAAATCATTTGGAGTTGTTTGGAATAATTTTGAATTTGAACGTTACTTATTTCAAGAGTTCAATCTGAAACTGAAAAATTGTCAACATTT
This sequence comes from Pseudoxenodon macrops, assembly GCA_032467955.1. Classification (NCBI taxonomy): domain Eukaryota; kingdom Metazoa; phylum Chordata; class Lepidosauria; order Squamata; family Pseudoxenodontidae; genus Pseudoxenodon; species Pseudoxenodon macrops. Next base: position 23,089 of record JANHFT010005297.1, on the reverse strand, counting down.
CTAAGGTTTTATTAAAAAAAGTGCATTTTTGCTAAATTTATAGTTGAAGGGGGATTACAATGAAGTTTTCATTTATGTAAATTAACAGAATTAAGAAAAACTGTTTCTGGACATTATGTTTAAAGAGATAGTTAAAATAGTTGGAAAGCAAATACCGTATCTGGGTTTTTTTTTAAGCGTTATTCCTTTTTCTTCTGACAACAACTGAGAATAAAGAGATGAGACATATCAAAATTATCTATTATAAATATGGATAGTCTCATGTGATACCTTTACAATGCTGCAGCTGGGATGAATTCCTCACATTTGAAGAAATATCAGATGAGGTTAATCTTTCAGTGAACGGTTAATTATTAGGTTATTGCTCATGTAACGTGAACAGCACCAGCTTACTTTATTCTAAAACACTTAATTTATTCTTGCCATGATGCACTTAAGTAGTGTATTTGCTAGTTTGATGTCTTCTGAATAACATTGCCACTTCCCTAAATTATGCTAACAGGGTCACAAGTGAGAAGTCAAAGGGTTCAAACGATGCTAGAAAGGGGAATATTTCAGGCCTTTTCAGAAATATGTTTATATATTTCTAAGATATTCAAATCTCTCTATGCTGCAGATGTTAACTTTTCAGTCAAACAAAGTTACTGAGAGTTCTGTTTGTTCTAAGTGCCATGAGTTTCTCCTCATTTTTGTTCTTCCTGTGGTAGAGCTGCTCGAGCTATATTATTCTGAATTTCAGATTTTCCTACACAACTCACATGTTCAATAGATTTCAAATAATTCCACTGGTCTTTAATTAGTAATTGGGTTTTTGTCTTTTCCTTTGAATAAAAAAAACTCTATGTAGCTGCAAGCAAAATCAAACATCACTGTCTATTGCCTGAGAGAAAACACATAACAGTCATTATTCTTTAGTATGAGCTTACACAATACTAATAACACAATTTGTGGCATTTGTATGTATATTCATTACTATAAAGTTGCTTAATCAAGCAAATTCAAAGTGAACTCTTATGTTTCATTTTTATAGTTATCATGTGATAGTGTAATGTTGAGACTCTAGAAAGAGTGCAGAGAAGACCAACAAAGATGATTAGGGGACTGGAGGCTAAAACCTATAAAGAATTGATTCAGGAATTGGATAGGTCTAGTTTAATGAAAAGGACCAGGGGAGACATGATAGCAGTGTTCCAATATTTCAGGGGTTGCCACAAAGAAGACGGAGTCAAACTATTCTCCAAAGCACCGGAGGGCAGGACAAGAAGCAATGGGTGGAAACTAATCAAAGAGAGAAGCAAACTAGATCCAAGGAGAAATTTTTCTGACAGTTAGAACAATTGATTTGTGAAACAACTTGCCTCCAGAAGTTGTAAATGCTCCCACATTGAAAGTTTTAAAGAAGAGATTGGATAACCATTTTTCTGAAGTGATGTAGTATTTCCTGCCTAGGCAGGGGGTTGGACTAGAAGACCTCCAAGGTTCCTTCCAACTCTGTTATTCTATTCTATTCTATTCTATTCTATTCTAGTATGCTAGTAAAACAGAAATAAACCAGGGATTTATTAAAACTTACAAAGATTCCCAATAAGCATTTAGTTGTCAAGGGCCAGCTCAAAAGGTAACATGGCAACTTGTGGATGTGATCCATCTTGTATACATATGTAAATATATGAGGAGGCTTTAGGTTAAAATGTAAGAGTAACAGCATCAAGGGGAAAAAAGTTATTTCTTGCATCTCAGGGATTCCAGAGGAAGAAATTAGAAACAGATGAGAAGAGAGGTTTTCTTTGACATTAAAGTGAAACCATTTTACCCTCTCATTCTACAATCAGCAGTTTAAAACAAAATGCATGGTAGACTCAGTAAAATTACTGTACATTAATATAGTGTTTAAAAGCAAACATATAAAATTCAAATTCATAAAAAGACAAATCCATGGAGAGAACTTAAAAACTATCTGGGTTGCTGTGTAGCTTTTTTTTATTTTTTGGCTTAGAAACTTTGTTTACCTGTTTTCCCCTCCCGTTAACTATATTTTGGGACATTTGAAAATATTGTTTGTAATTGTATGTTCTATTGAGCTAATGTCTATGGAGATTCTCAGTCATCCAGGTCATGGTTGTCCTAAAGGTGCTTTTTCAAGAGGCAACTGGACTTTCTGGTTTTTCTTTGCAGACTTTGAGCTGATGCTTTTTTTGGAGAAGGGGCGGAGGGAGGGAGACCGAGAGAATTTTCAGGAGATTTGAAATACAGAACTGAAATATATTTTTATTTAATCTATCACCTAGAAAAGTGCAGCATATAGGAAAATGTCTATACCTTCAAGGATTATTGATCCACTTGACTCATTAGGATCAGTAGTAGCAGGCAACTGTGGAGAACTTCAAAGGGACACTTTGGTTCAATCAGTTGTTGATCAAAGCATATTTTCTAAGTGAAGAGCCAAATAGAAACAGTACTATCCTTCAAAGCATTGGAGTGACATTGTGCTTCAATTCACATGATTACAAGTGTTTCTGTACATGATTTCAATAAAGAGAAGGCTACTGCCTAGAAGAGATGATAGCCATAAAGAATAGTTAACCATTTCTAAGGAAGTGGGAATGATTGTTCAGAATTTATACCTGGATAGCTCTCAAACACTTTGTGTTCCCTTGCATTATCACCAACTCAAAAAATAGAACTTGAATTTCATCTCTCTGTCTAGCCCTCTGATGATGGATGTTTGGTCACATTTTCTAGATTCCTGGTTTCCTGCTCAGAAATGTTTACTAAGTTAGGCTGCAATTTTCTAACGAAGATTCCTGGCTTCTGACAGATTGGATCTGGAGGGCACTGTTTATTTGTAGTTCTGGTCATCATCTAGATTTTAGTGCTAAGTCACTATTGTTTGATAGCTGAGTTAGGACTTACACCATTTGTTATTTGATCAAAGCTGCCACTACATTGTGGCCCAGGTAATTTATATGATAATAGTATGCTGTATTGCAAGGTACAAGGATACGTTTAAAAAATATCTACACTCACTCCCAAAGCATACCAGCCACAATTTAAAATATTAAACATTTAGAAGTTGACTGGGGAACTATCTTACTCCACCTACTTGTTAGTTGAGAAGTTGTGTCCGACCCATCCTCTACCATCCTCTGGAGTCCATTTAAGCTACTGCTTCAGTGATTCCATCCACCTACTAGTTCAACAGTAAATCCTTTTTGAAGAAACCTCTATTATCAGAACTCTAATTATTTGGAACATAGAGACAGCCTTCTTCTGTATGGTTTTCAGTCTATAAAATGCTCTCCCTAGGGAGATATACTTGGGTTCCATCTTGCACTATTTTAGAAAATGACTTATCTTTTTTTTCAAATTTCTAAGTATTAAACTGATTTTAACAGTCTTGATGTTAATTGTGCCAGCTTTGCCATTGTTTTACTCTATATTTTAATGTAATGCTGCAATATAACTTGATTTACATAAACATGATGATGATGGTGATGGTGATGATGATTCCATTCCCTGGTGAAATATCAATTCTTATATTACTTGGCAATTTGCATTCTGGCAAAATATAGTTTATTTGAACAATTCCATAACATGCCTGGGATAAGTGAATCTGCTTCTTTCACTTTCTATAAATATAATTCTTTTCCCAATCAAAAGTTTATTCTGTGCTGTTTCAGCACAAGATGACTAGTTGTTTTAATTTGCATAAAATTTCATATGCATGTTATACACTGTTTCCCTAACATAGACACAAGGGAAAGCTTTTTGTGTACAGTTTCCCAAATGCATGTATTTTGGTATTCATTTTAATTCGGAGAAGTTCAAAAATGGAAAGCTAATAGGATTCTGCTTTCCCCCTTGGTTGTAAAGGGAGACTTAAGTCAGTTTATTCAAATGAGAACTGAATTAATATCATCTCCATATCTAAACTTTTTTCTATCTCATTTCTGCAATCAGATTAGGACAGTGGAAGATCCATCTGTTCCCTTCTGTCGCTAGAGCTGTACGATAAGACCTCCCTGTAGACAAGCAATTTATCATGTCATGGCTACTAAACCAAGCATACATTTGACATACAGCCCTCATGAATTCCCTGTTTCTCGCTGTTTATTAGGAAGCTTAATGTACAGGTAGTATTGTACATTAAGCTTCCTGAAACGACTATTCCCAACATCATCCCCATGATAACCACAACAATAAAAAAATGTGTGAGGAAAGAAAAAAACCCCACTAATAAATATTTATTTTGACCATGATTAATGGTACAGGGATTATTTCCTTTAATTTTCTTTAGATGTTTTAAATGTTTAAAGATCAGACAAAAAGATGGCTGATGATAGTACTCTTAATTCTCCCCATGACAAAAAAGAGTGTATTGCTCTTTGACACTGATACTGACACACACACACACACACACACACACAATCATGGTAGCCAGATAAATATATTTTCTCCAGGATGAAATAACGTCACCAGCCTGGTCCTTCAGGTCATCCATTGGTGCACCCATTATTCCTGTAATTTAGTTCATCAAATTCCTCCCTCCCTCTGGCTGAAAATTGCTGAAAAGTTAATTATTTGTATAATGTGTTCAAAATATGATTATTTCAATATGGTCATGCATGCCTTGAGTGAGAACTCTGCATTGATTTATTCTATGCTCCGTTTTTTGGCTATCTATGGTATTCTAAGAAGTCTTCTTTAATATCCAAATTCAAGAGTATGTATCAGAGGTGGCTTCCAAATCTTCTTACTGCCAGTTCGCTTAGGGACATGCTGCAGCTGTGTGCAAGTGCATGTGCAGTGCTTTAAAGAAATGGCTTTAAGAACCGCTGAAAGAACAGGTTCGGAGGCATGGCAGGCCCAGGTTGCTAACGGTTGATGATGGTAAGTTACTAATGGTTCACTAGAACCGGACCGAACCATTAGGAACCCACCTCTGGTGTGTATATACTTTCTATCCTACTTCTTCAAAGCTAAATTTTTACTTCCATAATGTGTCAAAAGGAAAACCACTTCCCACATGATTCTGAAATTTGTATGTAATAATATGGTATAGTACATGAATACATTTTCTAAGGCTTTCATTGCTAGTCTGCAAAGTGCTAGTTTGTGATATGTTGCTTGACTACTAGTTTCCTTACAATTGTTATTTAATCTAAAAAGACAGAAGCTATCCCTATTTCTTTTAAGACTGGTTATAGTTATTTTCTTTAGGATGCTCTTTATATTTAATCTGTCTCATTATTTCATTCTGCTGTCTTCCATGTTCTTTGTCAATAATAAAATCCACTCAATTTCTGTATATTTTATTCTAGTGATGTCCATGTATATAGGTGTCAAGATGAGGTTACCAAGGAAGAAATAATTTGATTGGCGTAAATTGATAAATTACTCTTCTCATTCATTTCTGTTTCTTAAGACATAGAGTCTAACATTTCTTCCTCTTTAACATTTCAAATTTTGACCATCTCTGGTTTTCGTGTTCTATTAACTTTATGTTGAGTTTTATCATGAAATTCATCTACTTTTACTCCTTTTGCATCAGTGGTTAGAATATAAACTTGAGTAATTATTTATACTAAGGGATTGACCTAAATCTAATTAATATTATTCAATCATTGATTGTATGTCTTTGGTATACCCTTCCTATGAAAACAATATCCCTGCTTTGTTTTTTTCATGTCTCTATAGTAAACAGTCTGACCTTTTGAATGAAATTGTCCCAATTCCACTCCACTTGACTGATGCACAAGATGCATCTTTTCATTTCATCATTCACTGTGTTGAATTTTTTCATGTTCATTCTTCTTATGATCCATTAGATCTTTGCAGCTTCAGATCTCCCCCCACCCTGCATGGCAACTTCAAAACACCAGTGTCACTTTATCTTGTCTATCCATGTGGTACTCCTGGTAAAATACAAAAAAAAATGATTTAACATTGCTTTCTCAACACATTATGAAATGATGCCTTTGCCTTTGCTGTCATAACTAAAGTAATCATCTGCCTTCAGCATCTTCCTATATCACCTGCTGAGTTTAACTGGAGAAATGGAATGATCTTCATACATTTGGTGACCTTGCTGAGATGATAGATTATTTGCTCATGCCTGCTAAGAAAACCTCCACCAACACAACCATGATCAGACAGCACACCAGTGCTTGAGGGGGTTAAAGTATTTGACGCAACTCTATCCCCTGATCATTTAACACATCCGTTTAAAAATTAAATAAGACATAGCATTCCACTTCAATCTGCTGCCTCCACATAGGTTGGTTTTCAATACCTGGAACTCCCAAACAGCATGATATGGTTTAAAATTTTATAAGCAGGTTCATAGAACACATTAAATTGGCTACAAACTTTGCATGGTGCATTAAAAAAGATAAACTCAAACATTAAGGGTCAAGGTCTTGTATGTTGACATTATTTAGTCTTGTAAATTGTCCAGAATCATGTATTTGAGATGGGGGATTATATACATTAATAAATAGATGCAATTGCAAATAATTAACCAAGTTAACACTAATCAAATTACTTATGTTGCATCCATTCAGTAGATATATGACCTGTCTAAACATGTTAGATAAACACAGCCTAAAGAGATGAAGTTGAACATAAGACGGAGAGGACCAGTTTGCATCAGTATCACTTAATTAAAGTAAGAGTACATTGGATTTATATTCACAAATAAATCAAAGTGTACATCAATGAAAGGAAGATTTTTTAAATCTGCGTCTGACAAGAAGTACTGCAGTTTCAACAATACTTGAGCCTTCTAAACTGAACATTAGTGTAAAATTAAAATGATTTTTTTTTAAAGAAAAAGAAAAATAACAGAGGAATCTTAGGTTTTCAAATTACTTGTCTCTGTGGAAAACCTGTTTTCTTTGACAGGAAGTAGATGATATTTGGGGGAAAGGAGCTATTTGGAATTTTAAAATGGAATGATATCCCCTTCACAAAATGTAAGGAGGACATCATGGGGTTGATTGTCTTTTTTCAAAATGGCTGCCATAGCGATTGGCAAATAAGCCCTGCAGATGCTTTCTTCCATCTCAGATGGACTTATAGGCTCAGAAAACATTCCCCATAATAAGCAGTTGAACTTTTCTTTATGGCATGGCAGTTTCAATTTCCTTTTAAATAAATAAACCTTTTAAAGACATCAGTGTGCTAATAGTATCAATGGAATTACTGGTGTCTGCATTATGCTTATAGATATCATGTTGATTATTCTTTCTTTAAGCTATTTGACATCATGATCAAACTCATTTTATATATTTGCTTTATAAATAATGCATCAGAGGTTCATACTATAGTGAATTCATGAGATGGTTTTAAATTCTAAATCATGACATGGACCGGTGTTGTTTTTTATCTGTCGGGGCAAGAAAGTTTTGAATGGACCTTGTAACTTAAAAAAACACTTTGATTAACTCAGGAAAACTGAACAACTCTGCATTGAATTGCCAGTAATAATGGTGTTGAATTGCAGCCATTATCCAAATATTTAATCACTTTTAGTTACAAGTAACTTGTCATTGTTTTTAATGGGGTGTAACAGTGACTGACACAGGAATTGTAGTTAATCACAAACTGACTGACTCAGCAGTATGTCACGATTGCAGTAAAGTCAAATAAAATTTTAGGCTGCATCAATAGAACAATATTTTCCAAACCAACAAATGCTTTTGTTTTATTCGGTATTGGGCACCTCCTTGTCTACTATATCCACTTCTCAATATTAGTCTTTAAGAAGTCAGACCAGCTCAGAGGAGGTCCAGTAAATAGCAACAAAGATAATCAGAGAACTGGAAGCTAGATGGAAAGATTGACAAAAATAGATCTTTTCAGCATTGGGAAGGCAGTTAGTAGGAATTCTCAACTAAACAGTATTTATAGCAGAAAGCCACAACACGTTCCCATTTATACATTAAAGTGTAATGATTTAGGCTATCGGAAGGCAACATTATGATCTGTTCAACAACGGAACCAATCTGACATGGTGGATTCTTTGTTGATGAATATATTCAAACAAATGTTGGGCATTTATTTGTTAGGATCACTTTGATTTTTGATTTCTGATTTGAGCAAAGCAAAAGATTTAAATGGCCATTGAGTTATTTATTTGATGAATAAATGGCAGCCAATGATTTCAAGTGAAGTTGGATTTGGTCACAGGTACAAATTTTGACTAAATTATAGTAGTGCATAAGTATAGTATTGTTCCATGTGTAAAAACTAAAAAGAATAATGTTATAGAATGATGTCTAGTTTGCTGGATGAAATAGTTAGGGACCATGTATAAAAAAAATCTAGAATGCATGATTAGCACATAAATAGATTTCATCTCGCTTACAAGACTTTGACAGTAATGTCATTAAATCAATATAATATTTTATACAACCGTGTCCTTTTTCTGTCGGGAGTATAGAGCACAATCTGTATTCCTGACAGTCTCAATCTTTTATTTCATCTCTTTCTGGCCTTCCAAGTAATGTTGCCTATTATCTTCCTGTGCTTCATTCTGAGATAATGATAGAAATATCACACACACACCTCCTAATATCAGCACTCTTGATGGAATGAAAGGCTTTGTTACTTGTTGGTTGCTTGTTTTAAAAACACTGTCCAGTGCAATGTTCTGCCTATAACTTCTGAAAAGCACAAAGAGATTTTTTTTTAAATCAAGGTGTCTATGTAATATAAAATAAGGACTTGTTAGAATTCAAGTTTATCAATAAAGAATGGTCTACTCATACATATACAAATATCTTTTCTGCTGTTGTTATCCTGGCCTCATTTACTACATATACAATTATTGAAGATTAACATTAATATTCTGAGTAAACGGAATACAGTTTTGTGTGCAGTTAATAATTGAAAACATGTTGTCTGGCTAGAGAGCTTCAAAAGCCATCAGGCCTAGCTTTTCTGTTCCAAAGTAAATTTGAAGCTCATAAAAAGGTCATATAGTTATTCAGCACTGGGCTGTCTCTGCATTCCAAATTCCATGTATTTATATTTATTATGCTTAATAAAACTAATAAATTCATCTCCCAAGAAACTTTTAACTTCCCCCCCCCCAATGTCATTTAAACTCATGGATTGTGTTGTGATCAAAAGGACTGTTGTGAGAAGAAAGATAAAATGAACCAAAAATTCAGCCTATATAGCCTTTTGATATTGTCTACCAAATTTATGAATGCATGAAGAGGGTGATTTCATGAATTTCTTCTACTGATGAAAATAATAGAAGCCATGGTGATGCAGTGGTTAGAATGCAGTATTGCATGCTAACACTGCCCATAGCTAGGAGTTTGATCCTTACCAGCTCAAGATTGACTCAGCTTTCCATCCTTCTGAGGTCCCAGATAGTTGGGGGCAATGTGCTGGCATTTGTAAACCTCTCAGACTAGGGGTGGGTTCTAACTTACTTCACCGTCATTTTGCTGCCTCCTGCGCCATGTGAGCGTGCCTCGTGGGTGTGCGTGCGCCTCATGGGCATGCGCAGTACGAAAAAAAAAAAAAGTCCACACACAAAATGGCCAAAAACAAGATGGCGATACATGCGCAGTGCCGGAAACTGGGCTTCTGCACATGGGCAGAAGAAAAAAATCCTGAAAAAAATGTAAAAAAAAAAATGTAAAAAAAAAGATGGCGGTGCCCACAGAGCAGAACCGGCTCCATGACATCACCAGAGGCCTACTACCTACTGGGTAGAACCGGTCCGAACCGGTAGGAACCTACCTCTGTCTCAGACTCTACAATAAAGCACTATGGGGTGGTATATAATTCTAAGTGCTATTGCTATATTTCTAAATGGGTTCTTAAGAACATAATTCCTTCTTAATGGTGACATTGGAACCATTACTTAAAAATCCTTGCACAGTTGAAACATGGGAAGTCAGGGAAAATAGACTGCTGGAGAAATATTATGCTGTGGAAAACTGGATATTTATATACAACCCTTAACTACCTCATCAAGAAATAAGTGCAAGAATTCAACAGTCCACAGAGTAGCATTTCTCTGAAATTTAATTCTCTTGAAAAGCAAATTTATTTCATCTATTTTCTATTTTTCTAAAACAGGTTCTCTTTTATCACATTGGATGAAATATATTGCCTCTAGAATAGCTCAAAGAGAGAAGTGGGCATGGAGACATAGCTGCACTTCCTGCATATATTTAGTTCTCTCAACCAGAGAGATTGACCTCCCTATGAATCAACCACAGCAGGAAGTGAGTAACATATGTCAAAGGTAAAATGGATGCACATGATACACAATAACAAACAGCTTCATGTTTATCTTTTCCTTACTTAGTTTGACAGAATATTATTTGAATACCTACTAGACTGCTAAATTTAGAAGAATGAATATGTCAGTGAGAAGACAATACAACTACAGAGATAAAATTCACATACATATATGCAAACATACATACATACATAACACATATTTGTGTGTGTGTATGTTTGAGTGAGAGAGAGAGAAAGATTTGCAGAAGTTTCTTAAAGTAAATGGCATTTTCAACAAGTACATATATTAATTTCCTGAAATAATTATTTACATGTATGGATGTTTTATTTGTGTATCCTTAAAAAGATAGATGTATAATGTTGCAATTTCTCAGGCACCTATTATCTTAAAACATTACAAAATGCTAGGATTTTATAAAATCTTTTCTCATTAAAACATTCTTACAAGAAGAAGCATTTTCAGCTCTTCAAATTAATCCATTTATAGTTTTGTTCTCATCATGTAGTGGCATATTGTTTCTCCAATTTTAAGAGTGAGGTTAAGAATCATCCTTTTTCTATTGAGACATTCTATAGATGATATATCCAGAAAATTCAAAAGTATTCCTCTTCATGGTCCTTTAGACATAAGAACTCTTGATCCTAAACAATAGAATCTATTCAAGCACCACTGTACATCCTATGAAATTTTAGCAACACTCCAGAGCTGCTCACGTTATTCAGATAATGGACTGTTTCTACTCTTCTAGTGTTTCTCAATAATGGGAGAAAAAAATGAAATTCTCTCCAAGCACACTTCTAGGAGAAATCGTCTTTGAAGAGAGAACATTAGATACCTCTTTTACTTATATTGAAAAATAAGGTAGAAGAAACTCACAATCAAGCTATCTAGACATCATTCCTAGTATTGGTTACTGTAGTGCTGTTTGTATCCCCACATTATCCATGTTTGTGGTAGTGTGAATGGAGTCTTTGTTTGAACCTACAAGGAGTTTTTCCAGAAAAGGTGTTTCCATTGGTCCAGCACAGTGGTGGGTTCCTACCAGTTGGGACCAGTTCTATAGAATAGATAGTAAGCCACTGGTGATGTCACGGAACCGGTTGTGGTCTGTAGACACCACCATCTTATTTTTTATTTTGTTTTTTGGGGGAAAAAATTTTTCCAGGTTTTTTTCTTCTGTGCATGTGCAGAAGCCGGATTCCTGGCACTGCACATGCGTCACCATCTTGTTTTGCCCCTCTTTTGTACTGCACATGTGCGTGCCCATGAGGCATGGCCACGCGGTGCGGGATGCAGTGAACCAGCGGTGAGGTAAGTTAGAACCCATCCCTGGTCCAGCACCTAATGTTCATGTAAGACTTCTTTCCCAATCCTTTTTATTCACTGGCAAAATGACCAAGAGCAGTCTATTGGTATATCAACAAATAGGAAACATTTGTGGCTAAATGCCACAAATATCTTTTTTTGCATGTAAAATCTGTGCTGTCCATTTTTACTTGAAAATGTATTTCAAACAGATGTCTTTCTTCATTATAAACATAGAAAATAACATATTGTAGCCATCATCATCATAACCAACTTCATCATTAGGTATTAGCAGACATTGACATCTCCCCAACCCATAAACGCTTCAACATTCTTTATTCCAGAACTAAGATGTAAAGGAGACTTTCTTCAAGGAAAAGCTTGTAGTGACATTCACTATAATCCTAGTCATAATACCATTACAAAGCCATACATAACTTGATCAAAATTGAAGAAAGTGTAATTGTACATATGTCTGAGATATAAAGGGAGGAGAAAAAGAAAATCTCAGTCCATATAATATAAACGTATAATAATTTCTCTATCTATCTACCATGTTTCCACAAAAATAAGACTGGGTCTTATATTAATTTTTGCTCCAAAAAACGCATTAGGGCTTATTTTCCAGTTAGGTCCTATTTTTTTGAGACATACGGTACTAAATGCATCCATCTTGCTGATGATCTTAACGGGCTGATTTTTGGAGTAGGGCTTATATTACGAACATCCTGAAAAATGCTAGGTCTTATTTTCTGGATAGATCTTATTTTTGGAGAAACAGGCTATCTATCTATCGATCTATCTACAGTGTCTGTCTGTCTGTCTGTCTGTCATCTCTCCTATCTTTCATCTATATATCTATCATCTACCTGTACTCCCCTCTCCCTCTATCATTTAGCTAGCTATCATCTATTTTTCCTTTGGGGAATAGGCCAGCCAAACTAAAGAGCTTTAAGCCTCATTTATTTCAGTAGTGTTAAGCATACCCAGCATTTTCCTCTTTACAATCATTTTCTATCTATCTTAGTAGTTGTTACCACTGATCATTTCATATGGAATATGCCTACTTGGAATAAATGGATTATTGCTGCTCAGTGGTCTAGAAAATATGAAGAGCTTTTAGACACTTACTGATAGGACAAATGGGTGGGTGGAAGAGGGTAATGCCTTGAAGACTTAAGCATTTATATTTTCTACCCTCAAAATTTGTTAGCAATTTCAAAGACATGGAGTTTTAATGCTTTGCATGCAGCTTTTATCTAATGATTGCAATCAACAAAACTGTTGCCTATGCAAAAATAGTTTAACGTATAGATGAAATCTAGAACACATCTGGATATATTCTATAGCAGGTTATTTCCCCAGCTCCTTGTTCTTAATTTTCTAAGAATACACATTTTATTTAAAATAAGAGAAAAAAATGAGAAATCAACATATTTCCAAGCACCAGATTTTGAATTGTCTGTGTTTATAATAATGACTTTGATGAATTCATCTTTTAAAAGGTGCAGAAGACTGCAATCCAGTGCTTAGTTTGGAAGACTACACATTTGGTTTTGGTAAAACACTGCAGGGCATCAAAATGACAATGTCCACATTGTCATTGTGGTGCATAAATGCTGGCATTAATTACTTGTATCTCTATATCTCACACAGGTGTGCCACAGATGTGGCATTTGGATGATGATATAATCACATTCATTCAGACATTTCCCATACTAAGAAGATGCAAGAAGCTTTTACCTTTTTGCCTTCTCTTCAATGGGTGGTTTTTTTAAATTGATAATAGGTTCAGACTTTCTCATATTAGCCAATATTAGCTATGCTCTGAGAAAGCCCACAATCTTTCAAATTCCAAATATTCATAATCAAGGAAATTCTCTGCTTTGGCCACACTGTATAAAATATCATAACCCAATTTATAAAACATGGACATATAGTATTGCCAAATTTATTCTTTTAACTGACATATAATCCAAGAAATGTGGCTTAGTCCACTTCCTTTAGGACTACCATATCTTCTGGGAGCAAAAATAGAGGTTAACAAGGACATGAATAATTCTAGAAATGTTAGTGGTTATCTAGTGGTCAACTGAATTTGCAAGATTTGTGTGTTATATGAATAAGTAAAAAAGAGTTCTGATGATACATTTGCATTTCTTAAATCGTCAGGAACGAGATGGAAGGACACAGTTACTCCAACAGGCAAAAATGTTACCCAACTGCACTGATTAACCTTCCAGTAAAAGAAAGAGTGTCTCATCTGGATTGGCCAGAATGTAGTATCAGTTCTGCCACAGCTTCCAGCCATCACAACCATGAAGATGCATTTCCAACTGAGCAAATTATTCAAGGTCTCCCTCTAATTAGCTCTGGAGATGTATTATTTATGGAGGCCAGTAGCAGTGTCCAAGGAGAACAAGTATGGAAAAGAGGCTTTATTCACCAGGGTAAGCTAGTTCCAGGGTTCATCCTATCTGCTTTATATGGGAGGACGTGGGATAGTCAGTCACTTTCTCCAATAAAGATAGTGGCCATAGCCACAGTATTGCTAACCACACTGAAATATTCTTGAATATTTGTGTTATGTATTCCTACTCAGTCAGAACTTGTTGTAGCTACTTTTCCAGTGACAAGAAAGATGTTAACCCATTAAGGTAGCCAGACAAGAAACCATGAATACTAATGCTACCTTTATTGTAAGGTTAGAGTTACAGAGTATTACAAGTTTTAAAGTAGTTCTCCCCTTCTCTACCTTTACTTTCCAGAGTACTAAGGAAGGTCCCATCTGAGGTGCATTCACCCATTCCTTCTGTGGGCTGACACAACTCTTCTCTGACCATTGTCTAGGCCAGGAGTGTCAAACTCAATTTCATTGAGGGCTGCATCAGGCTTGTGTTTGACCTTGGAAGGCTGGGATGGGCATGGCCAGGATGGGCATGGCCATCTCAATGGCACTCATGTCAGGGATGCCTGTGGTGGCCCGAGCACTCTATCAGCAAAAATGGGCTCCCAAGATCCATTTTCGGTGATTTCCTGCAACCCTCTTCCAGCAAAAAATATAGCTCGGGAGGGCCACACGGGGCAGTCCTTCACTGTTTCCAAATCATCCCGTGGGCCACATCCGCCTGAGGGCCTTGAGTTTGACACCCCTGGTCTAGGCTGTTGTTCTTCCTTCTATCTGCTAAGGTTATTCTTAAATCCCATTACAAAGGGGACCTTCTTTGCCAAAATTGTTTTCTTTCATTTCTTCCTCTTACCCACTGGCATTTAATATATTTTTGTAGATAACACTAGAAGAAAGAGACGAAAACAACTTTCCCTCCATGACCATAATTATTCCTTTTTTTTAATTTACAGCAACTACTGCCAATTAGATTACTTTGGGTTCAGGAAGCTAAACGTTGGCACAACAGTTAAGTTTATTAGGGAGCTGTTCAGATTATCCCGTGTTGCCAGTTCAAACACAGATCAAATCAAAGAATAAACAATAAACAAGGTCTTGCCTTCAGGAGTTGTGGATGCTCCATCATTTGAGGATTTTCAGAAGAGATTGGAAAGCCATTTTTCTAAAATTATATAGGGTCCCCTGCCTGAGCAGTGGATTGCACTAGAAGACCTCCAAGGTTCCTTTCAACTCTGTTATTCTGTTTAAGCCATCCATAAACACAATTAATATATAGCTGTAAAAAAGTATGGAACAATTTGAGAGGTATTTCTCCCACTTTTCCAGAAACAGAAGTCATAATCAGAGTGGTGGCCCTCAAATAATTTTGCATTGACTTTAAAAAAACAAAAAAACAAAACATAGCATTTTTTAAAAAAAACCCACCTTCTGTGACACAATCACAATGCCTGAAAGAGATATCCTGTGAAGAGAAAAGATAGCCTTGGAGCTCAAGTCATTTTGTTTCTCTCTTAGAGAAAAAAAGAAGACAAATGCTAATGCATCTGTTATCACAGTAGTAAACATCTACATTCTGAGCCATTAAAAACTACCAGGCTAATCAGTGGGCTGGAGAATTAAAGAGCAAGTCAAATCAGTCCTATTTTCTCCAAACAATTAACCTATTTGACATCCACCACTGCCCCCAATAATAAAGTTAAGGCTCACAAAGATTGCCCAAAGAAATTCAAAAGAAATTCTCAAGCATCTTAAGATGAAGGTAACCAACAAACAAACACAGATGGCTCTTTGGTGGGCACAGATAACTTTGAGAAAATGCAAGGCTGATTTCAGCAGGAATCCTTTTGAAGATCCTTGTTTGAAAAGGATTAGAAAGTTTCATTTCTCTTTTGTCCTAAAGGTCATCCTTTTGCTCTGAATTAAACACATTAAATGTAAAATACATGAAAATCCCTTGAATCGGGTGAAATCCAGCAGGTTCTGACAGGTTCTGGAGAACCGGTAGTGGAAATTTTGAGTAGTTCAGAGAACCAGTAGTGGAAATTTTGAGTAGTTCGGAGAAATACCACTTCTGATTGGCCCTAGAGTGGGGAGGGAATGGAGATTTTCCTTCCTCTGCCACACCCACCAAGACATGCCCACCAAGCCACTCCACGCCTACCAAGTCACACCCACAGAACCAGTAGTAAAATTTTGGATTTCACCACTGCCTTGAATGATTAAAAAAGGGTTTCTCTCTGTCTTTCTCTGGCTGTCCAGGAAATTCAACAAATTCAGGTGGGCACTTACAATCTTCTTGCAAGATGCTTTGTTTCTTTTGTATTCTGAATCTAGTGGTTCCATCCATCTCATTCCTTATTTTAATATTGTGTTATTCTTTTTAGCTTGACTCTGACTTTAGCCCTCTTCCTCCCCTC
>JANHFT010005295.1:344452-356918 GCA_032467955.1 Pseudoxenodon macrops | reverse complement strand
CTCTGGGTGTTATACGAATTTCACTGTATGGGTATACTGTGTATATACGTACAATGACAATAAATAAATAAATAAATATCCAAAAGCTGAGCTAACCAAGCGAACAAGACAATAGAGCAACCTCAAACACCGCGAGAAGGAACGCTCGAAAAAAAGATTCGGTAAACCTTTGCTAGGCACGGAGGGACTCGCCTTTCTAGCCCTAGACGTCTCTATGGTGGAAGGGCTTTCTCTGTTTGGGTAGGGTAGGACAATAGAGCGGCCACTCAGCTTCATAGGAGCCCGGCGGAAATCCTAATGAAATCAGAGGTAGGGGAAAAAACGGACTCCTCCCCTTCCCTGTCCCGTCCCCCCCCCCCGCCTTCTCCTGGCAACGAACGCCGTAGGTATGCTGTGACGTCATCGGGAGGAAGGGGCGGAGGGGCAGCCGTTTACCGGATGTGGGAGCGTGACGGGGAGGGGAGGGGCCATCCTGCCCTGAGGCTGCCCAGCTGCGGGGGCTGCCCGGTGAGTGGGATGGGGTGGTGGTGGTGGTGGAGAGGGTCGAATCGGGAGGGGCGCGGCCGCTCTGCGGCGCTTCGATGGCGGCTGGAGGGGGTGGGGTGGGGGCTGAAGAAGTGAGCCTGCCCTTAGGAAGGTTGGGGTGTGTGTGTGTGTGAGACGAAGCGAGACAAAGTGGTACCCCTATTGTGTTCATTCTCCTCCTCCCTGGTGTGTGTGTGTGTGTGTGGTGGGTCTCCTGCAGAAAAAATCGCGGTGCGGAACTGAGGACGAGAAGGAAGGCGCCGTCATTAGCCCCCCCCCTCTTCCTTCCCCAAATACTGTGTGGCTGTGAGCAAAAGGTATTCGTAGCTAAGGTGGGGAGTAATTTATGCGTAACATCAATTGCGCTGGGATTAATAAATAAATAAAAAAGCGGATGGCCAAACGATCCTCCCGCTCCCCCCGGGGCTTTTAAAATAACCTTGGTGCCTTCCAAATAGATTGAGGACCATTTCCAGTTGCCCATAGCCGTTGGTCGTGTGCTACCTACCGTAGGATGAAATGGGACTTGTAGTCCCAAATCTGTGGGGGGGGGGCATCAAGTTAGTGCAGGCTAATAATGATCCTGGAGGGCAGCAGAGAGAATGGGAGGAAATCCAGTGAAGTTCAGCTGAGAAAAGGGTATATATTAAATGTATACGGAGGTGGGTTATTATTTAAAAAAAAAAAACAATGGTAAAGATGTGCATACTTAAAATATAGGATTTCTAAGCAGTTTGTGTTCAGAATGGCTTTGAACTAGAAGTTGGAGATCATAGGGGGTGGGGAAATGCTCATTTGATATTTTTTTTATAATAGGCTGGGGCAGATTTGCTAGCAAAAGGATGCCAAACAGTTAGCTGTGCTTGGAGTTAGGAGAGTGAAATGGCTGGATTCTATTGATAAAACGTGACTTCTTCCTGTCTCCCAGTGAACAAAACTGGGAGGAGGGGGAAACCAGATGTCTATGGGGCTCTGACTTTTTCTATCAGATCTGCTGAGCCCCTTATATGTGCCCTTGTCACATACTCTCCATTTCACTTGTATTTTTGCCTAAGCAGGGTGAACAACTCTGGAAAGAATTCAAAATTGCTCTTTCATATCTTCCTATTAGGAACTTTATGTCAGGGCCATAAGGGAAAACCCAAGTTTGAGACCCACAAAGCCCGCAAAATATAAATTGTGACAAAGAGATGCAAAGCCTAAGTATCAGAATAAAAACTGTGAATGTGAATTATTTCCCTTAGAAGTAAATAAACATACTAAAAATAAAAACATGTTAGAAAACAATAGAAATAGGGAGATTGAATTGAGGGCTCACCAATAGTACTATTTTCACTGATTCATTTAAGGATTCTGAGGGGCTTTTTACCCTTCCTCCATCATAAAATAATTTCAGAACACCTTGCATAAATTTATCTGCCAGTTTATAATCTAAATGAGATTGTGTGAAAGGAAAAAAGTTGAGGAAAATAAGCAAGTGTGGACTCTAGTTCTTGAACTGAGTTTCATGATATGATTAACCTCTGACTATTAGATGGGCAGATTCTCCAAAATCACCATGGATCAAATCCTGGTTAAAGCGCTAATTTGTTTTAGGTTTACTTCCCTTAGCCATAGGCCTGTGTGTCATCTCAATCCAGGTCCTTTGGTTAACATTGATTAACTCTTCTTCCTAACTTCCAAATGAAGAGATGTGAATGTTAAGCAGTTCAGGGTGACTGCAAGATGGAGACAACTGGATTACATCAGTGAATTGAAAATTGTAAGAAAGCTGTATATGGAAAACTGCAAAGTGTTGTACTATTCTAAATAAAATAAGCATTTAACAGGACTTTCAATAGGGCTGAGAAGAAGGGAAGGAATGACAAAGAACTTCAGTTTGTTAAGTTTCAAAGAGGCCACATACCCACCCATCCCCAACCCTAGATTCTTGTATCATTAGAGATCTGAACTAAGGAGTTTGCCTCTCATTGCAAGTATTTAATCAATTTGTTCTCTACATATTTTTCTCATCCTTCCTTTTGTAAGTATATGTGAATGAAAAAACACAGATTCCTTGGTATGCCATCTTACTCAGGAATGCTTTTTTCTGGCCTGAGCTGTGGGAAGAGTTGTGATAGCACTGTAAAGCCAAGTCAATAGTTTACAACAAAAAATAACAACTTCTTGCTGTTTATATAGTTAGTCCTCATTTAGGCTGCTTCGTTTAGCAACCATTCATAGTTGCAACCGTGATATAAAGTAACTTTAGGTCCAATTCCTGCAATTACGACCTTTGCAGATCTGTAAAGCAAAGGAAAATCACTGGCAGTCTATCAAAGTCCGTGAGGGCCTACTACCAAGGAACTTGTTATATACATATTGAACATTCAGAGATCCTTCCAATCAATGGTCATAACTGGACTTTGCAGATTTTATAGATCTATTTCTTTTTTCAAACTTTAGGGGTGAGAACATTACTTTGGGGTGTTAATCTCAGTTGTGTGGCAGACTATTAACATGTAATAATGTATTTTTATAGAGAGGAAGAAGATGGAAAGTAATGCTGTTCTTCTGGAATCCAAATCCTCACCAATCAACCTTCTGAATGAAATGCACCAGCTGCGTCTCCTAGGTCACCTTTGTGATGTCACCGTGAGCGTAGAACATCAAGGTGTCAGAGCAGAGTTTGTTGCTCACAAAGCTGTGCTGGCAGCCACAAGCAAGTTCTTTAAAGAGGTCTTTCTTAATGAAAAAGCCATGGATGGACCAAGAACCAATGTGTTACTGAGTGAAGTCCAGGTAGCTGACTTTGCGTCTTTTCTGGAGTTTGTTTATACTGCCCGAGTAGAAGTAGAAGAAGATCGAGTACAGCGCATGCTGGAAGTGGCTGAGAAACTGAAATGTTTAGATTTGTCAGAGACCTGCTTTCAGTTAAAAAGACAAATGCTTGAATCGGTATTGCTGGAGTTGCAAAATTTTTCTGAGTCACAGGATACCGATGAGGATGGCAGGGCCCATCCTGGCACTTTAACTGAGCCCAAAACTGTCACTGAACCACAAGGGGACAATGTGGATTATTTTGCAAGTTCTGTCCTCAGAAGACCCAGGACTGGACCGGACCTTGAGTCCACCACCCTGAAATTAAAGGAAAAGTTGGACAAAAAAAAAGAAGCCCTGAAGGTCCCCTGTGCCAAAATCAGGCGGGCGAGTGGCAGGTTGGCTGGCAGAAAAGTCTTTGTGGAGATACCCAAGAAGAAGTACACAAGGCGCCTGCGAGAGCAACAGAAGTTTGCTGAAGCTGTTGTGGAGGAGAGCCGGCTTTCCAAAGACCAGGGCCCCCATGAAAAGGGTGGGGAGGAGGAGAAAGACCAAGTGGTGAAAAGCGTGAAGCTAGAGGAGAAAGGGTCTGATGGTGCTGAGGACCACCAGGAAGAAAACCTGACTAAACTGGAGGGGGATAAAAAGAACCGCAGTGGCAACTTTACTTGCAATACTTGTGAGCGGGAATTCCTCTATGAGAAGAGCTTTCTGAAACACATCAAGCAGAGCCATGGCATTGCAGCCGAAATCATTTACCGTTGCGAAACCTGCTGCCAGACTTTTGCCAACCGGTGCAACCTCAAAAGCCACCAGCGCCACGTCCACAGCAGCGAGCGCCACTTCCCATGCGAGCTCTGTGGTAAGAAGTTCAAGCGCAAGAAGGACGTCAAGCGGCACATTCTGCAGGTTCATGAGGGTGGTGGGGAGCGTCATCACTGCCTCCAATGTGGAAAGGGTTTGAGCTCCAAAACGGCCCTGAGGCTCCATGAAAGGACACACACAGGCGACAAGCCTTATGGGTGCACAGAGTGTGAGGCTAAGTTTTCTCAGCCTTCGGCACTTAAAACACACATGAGGTATGAACAGACGGGATGGGCCTTGTAAGCTAAATCTCCGGGCAAAAAGCTACTGCCCTCCCTGAGGCAGCTTCTTCCTGGGCAAAAAAGTAATGAATAGGTTGGAGCTCCTCTCTGGCGGGTTCAGTAATAGGGGTTTTCCTTTGAAACGCAGCCATAATCTAAAATGCTCCTGAGCCACCATAACATAAGTTGGAATAAATGTAAGCCTTAACTAAAGAACAGAGAAAATTTAGAGTCCTGATTATTAACATGCTCGTGTTGTGGGAATGACGACAACATTCCAGTCACAGACTGACTTGGGCAAAATGCAACACTGTAAAAATTAAGAAGCAGAATTGTAACAGGTTGTCCCATGTTGGAAAACCTGTTCATACAATTAAACCTTGTCTAGGTAATATTTGAAATCCTGTCAGGAGGGTTACAGGAGTATTTATTCTCAAACAGCCTTCTCATTCTGGTGATCTCCAGATGGGCGGGCTGGAACTGCCAGAGCTACAATTCCTTCACCCTCCCGTTTTGACATGAGTTTGGAGATAATCAGTGCTGTTGGCAGTCAGTTTACCATATTAAACATTCAGAGAGCAGACTTTTCTTTAGTTGGCTGTATCCCAGGCAGCTGCATTGTCTCCCTGGAAGTTTGAGGGTCCTGATTGAACATTTCTAAGTACTTTTGGCTAGATTTCTTTTCTTCTGAAAAGAAACCAGAGTATGTTTCTAATATTACTTAGAGTAGAAATGATATTTCCTTGGTAAAGACAAGGGATTGGATTGGTCTTTAAGAAAGAGAGATTTCTGCCTGTGCTTGACTGTATAGTCCTTTTCATAGCCGGGCAAATAAAATAATACATGTAAGGGATATGCAAAATTTTCACCATGTTTGGAGGTTAGACTAAGATTTTGTATAGCGTGACATAAATGAACGTAGCCTTTTTAGCTAGTCGTAGCCTCTTGCTATCTCTGCATTGGTTGAGGAGAATTTCAGAATCTGTTTTGTTTTGACCGATCCCAATTTATTGTTTTGCCTAAACTGGGAATTATGGATGAAGTCTGGTTTCAAAACAATTCCGCTTCAAACCATTGGTTACGAATTAGATAAAGATAATCATAATGCAAAACTCTTATGCTTGAATGAAATAGGCAGCTGTGCTTACCGAATGGAACAGTTAAAGACTGTGCAAGTCGAAAAGAGTTGGGTAGGGGTGTTTAAGTTCACTTTATTGCCATTGCACCTCGTACAACGAAATTAAATGTGTTGGCATGCTTAGGAGAAAGCTGTGTGTACTTAGCTGAGCAAGGATTTAGAACCATAGATTAATGACTTTTTCCATGGCTTCCTGCCTGGGATACTGGGACTAAGCACCTCAGCAGAGATGTATGCCACTGTCTGTCAAATCTAGGAATACAAGTAATTCTTGACTTAACCATTCATTTAGTGACTGTTCGAAGCTACAACGGCATTGGAAAAAATGACTTACAATCATTTTTCACACATATGACCATTGTAGCATCCCCATGGTTATATGATTTAAATTTGTGCACTTAGCAACTGGCATGTTACTTATAACATTTAGCAGTGTCTTGGGATCTCATGTGATCACCTTTTACGACCTTCTGACAAGCAAAATCAATAGGGAAACCAGATTTATTGAAGAACTGTATTATTAACTCAACAACTGCAGTGATCCACTTAACGACTGGCAAGAAAGGTTGCAGAAGGGGACAACACTTGCTTAACAACTCTCTTGCTTAGCAACAGAAAATTTGGGCTCGATTGTGGCCATAGGTTGAGGACTACCTGCACATAGGTGGTGAGAACAAGGCAGATCTTCGTAATCTAAAGGGCAACTGTGAGTTCAGCCCCTATAATGTTGAGCTACAACTTCCATGATCCCCCAGGCAATATAACTGACATCCATGCTGATTGAGAATTACAGGAATGGAGCTCCAATACATCTGGAAGGCATAGAATAGCTACTTCAGGGATTGTTGTTTTTATACTTTCTGCATTAGCTGACAAATGGCTGCTGATCCTAGCCTGTGAATCATCTGAGATGAGATTCTGCTTATTCTTAGAAATAGAGAAGTTTGGATATACAAGGGTTGAATGAAAAATAAGCACCTCCATAAATTTTAGTGTAAATGGGAATATTCTAATAAATGAAACACAGAAATCATCCTTGAAATAACCTTCTTACTTAGGTCTCCATATAATCACTAGCATTTACTACACACTGTTGCCAAGCATCTTCAAACCATCACAAAAAATGGTGTCTTTGCCCTAGTCCTAATAGTCTTTCCCACTTCTTCATTTGAGTTACAGAGATGCCTATGAAGATATTCTTTCGATTGTGGGAAAAGGTGGAAGTTGCATGATTTCAAGCCTGGACTATATTGCAGATGGGCTAATACAGTGAGATCCAGCCTTGCCATTGTCTCTTGGGTGGCCCAGGGGTGAGGCCTAGGAATTGCCGACTGCAGAGTTGTATCCATATCTCTTTGTGCTTCCAAACTCTGTTTAATCGAGTTTTTTCAGGCATTTTGAGCTGATACTGGTGCTAGGTTCAAGGAAATCCACATAAATAATATCACATAAGTAGACTGAAAAGTGGTAACTATATGTTTTCCTGACAAAGCCTGTGTTTTGAATTTTTTTCAAGGTGAAGTTTTTTAATGATATTCTATGCACCGATGTTTCATTTCTGAATCTCATTGACAAGCCCATGTTTCACTGAAACTCATAACACAGTGAAGAAAATTTCACCTGATCTTCAGTCTTACAATATGACAATGATTGCTGGCGAATTTCAACCCTTGAAAGCTTTTGCCTTTGCTGTGAGAGGAACGCATCTTGCATGTAATGTGGGTCACATTACTGATATATTGAAGTATATCAGCAATGTGACTGACCCACACATTCCTGCTACAATGCTAGGGCTGTGTCCCTTTGACTGATTCACCAATTCTCTTTGATCTGTTTATCAACATTTCTCATGTGAGGCTCACTAATTGCTGTCATAGGTTATCTACGGTACTTTGTTCTTGATTATACAAATCAGCTGTTCCCATCTGTACCTTTTTTGGCTCAGTGATGCAGAGTAGGCATATCAAGGCAATAATCACCCCAAAACAATATACATTTGTTTTGAATTTCAATTGGAGGGATTCCTTTGGCAATCAAAACTTAAAGCACAATCTCAGCAGGCTTTCATTTTACAAAATGGGAAAAAAAACATGCTGAAGGAAATATGTAACGTCTAGTACACCAGTATTATTGCCATCTGTTAACTTATGTAACATCGGAAGCCTTGCTTTTCATTCAACCCTTGTAATGTAGGAGAGAAAATTGAGGTTTTAATGAGGTTTGGATACATCACTTCTTTTCCTAAAGCAGATGTCTGTGGTGAAATCTGATTATAATGTTATAGGGACATTTTGGTCCTTCATGCTTGTTGATTCAGGAATAATGGTTATTTTAGGGGCAGAGTATGAAATACTACCTGGAATCGGAGAGGAAATGACCTATAATCCACATGTACTAGTCTTTTTTTATTCAAGGAGATCAAAATGCATTTGCTATATTGCTTCTGTAAGTAATTTTCCCCAGCTTTTGAAAACTGAAATACTTGCAGTATTTACAATATTTGTGGTACTGAATGCAAAAAGACATTAATCTGAAAGTTAAGGCATTTTCCCAAGTTATTCATTTCCCAAATTAAATTTTAATCATGTTTGTTCTTTTTTTATTTCAGGTTAATTTAGATCACTGTTGCTTTTGATTTTAAGAAAATAACTTCTAATTTGACCATTCTCATGTCCGTTTTGAAATTTATTTCTAGTTTCTCTCTTTTGAGGGAAAATATACCTAGACTTACGCCAGACTTTTATTCTCTGAATTTTGTTTTTTAAAAAGTATTTTTAATATGAAAGGTTCCACTGGAAAAGTATATACATAGAAGACACCTATGTACATACTACCTGTTGGATTGAGCACATCGTGCACAAGTGATTCGCTAGGTATTACATTTCCCAGTCAGTATTAGAGTTCCCCATTCTGGACTGGAAATCTTAAGAGTCATCCCAGTAAATGCCATTGATTGCTATCCACTGACGTATGTCTCAGTGATGCTGAGGAGCAAATGTCTTGATTTGTGTTATTCTTTTCTTATTTCAGAATCCACACAGGTGAAAAACCATTTGTTTGTAGTGATTGTGGAGCAAAATTTACACAAAATCACATGCTTATATACCATAAAAGATGCCATACAGGTAGTAGCATAATACTGCATGTTTTCACTCCAGTTTTTGTTTTTTTTATTCAGTGACTGATATGTGCAATATGTAATCTGATTTGATGTATGTTGTTATTATATGTAGGAGCTGATGGGGTTAAGGTTCTTGAAGATCAGTGGCTATCAAATTTTATTCTTTGTCAATTTAAAATTATTATCTGGTCCTCATTAGTTTAGAAAAACTGTTGTACACCTTTATTCTAGATAGTCCAGTCTATTTTCCAGAACTATATGGCTCACAGCTATTACTGGAATCAATAGAAATTCAGTTTTCCACTTTCAAAAAAACCGATCAACTGATAAGAGTAGGTTGTTATTATGTTTTGTTAATTGTTATTTGTTATTTAGAGATTTTTCCTGTTAGCAGTATCACCAAACCATGAAATAATTATACTAGCCAATAAGCCAATATCTTTTGTTCACATAAAGTGTTGTCCCATGGTTAACTGAATCCTAGTTCACTCAGGTAACCCAGTTGAATAGATGTCTTTTTACCTGAAACTATTAAAACTTTATGGACAGGTTCCTAAACCATAGTTGGCTAGTTCGTAGTTCATGGTATGATGTGAAAACAGCCTTATTGTCTATATTAGTAGCATTAATGAGATTCTGCTAAACCAGCAAGATCAGGATAAGTTCCTTTTTTTTTTTTACATTAAAACAATGCACAGAAAGATAAGTCTTGTTGGAAATGCCACAATATATTATTGTGTTAAGAAGGGATATGTATTGGCAACCCTACCATTCTTCATAACTCCGTAATCAAGCATATGTACAAACTGTATCTCCATTAGCTAACTGGCAAGTTGGAGCCAATATCCAATAGTGCTGTGATTTTATCTCAATCTCATGTTAATCTTAAATCCTACAGTAATTTTGAGTATGAGATAATAATAGGGTTTTTGTAGCCGCTATAAAAATCTAATGAATCTAAATTACATGTCAGTCTGAAGTAAGAACTGTTTTGCAAAGTATTTTTATTTCATACTTTTTAAAATGTTGACTATAAAAAGTTTTCATTCATCCATCATTAATGATGGAATACATTTCAGAGAAATCTTTTTTGGCCATGTTAACTTTGTAGAGATGTCAGTCAGTATAAATTATTCAGGGAGAACTTGGTTATCTATAACTATTCTATAACTATAACAGATAAAGCAAGTGGATGGCCTTGTGTGCAAACTCATGTTCATGTGTGTGGGTTGAACTTGGCATCAGTAAAAAAACAGTCTTTCTGCTTTTTTTCTTCCAATTCCTTTATGCTCTAGGAGAGCGACCTTTCATGTGTGAGACATGTGGGAAGAGCTTTGCCTCCAAGGAGTATTTGAAACACCATAATCGAATCCACACTGGATCTAAGCCCTTTAAATGTGAAGTTTGTTTCAGGACATTTGCGCAGAGGAATTCACTCTATCAGCACATCAAAGTTCATACAGGTAGGAAGCCACAAAAACAATTTAGGAAAATGTTTGGCTTTAAAACTTTTTTTTTTTGAAAATGTAAGTGTTCTCTGAGGTTTTCTTGCTAGCTGATGCCAATCCTCTTGTAGCCCTTAGTTTTATCAGCTGATGGTAGCATCTTTTACAGTTTCCAGGTTTCCATAGTGCTTTCAGCCAAGTCATCAGATTGACCTGTGTTTCAGCTTGAATTCACTACCATACTGAATTATAGAATATTGTCTTGGGTTTTTGCCCAGCTAATCACAGTGATTTATAAATCATCATTTGTGACTTTATGAATCACACTGCTATAATCTCTTACTTAAAACAAACTGTAGCTGAGTTCAAATGGATTGTTAGAAATAAGTATTTCAAATGTAATATTTAAGATTGTTTGAATCTGACATACGCAATCTAGAAACATACACTATCTTCAGTAGCTTGAGATTCCAGATCTCATATTTTTGACTGTTTTCTTGGGGTATTGTTATTTAGTTTTAGAATTTATGTAAAGAACAGATAACGTCTTAGGTTATTTATGCAGAAATATTGAAAATACAAATGGTTTTGCAAACTTCTAAGCAGCACTGTAAATATTTCATCCCAGTGTCTTTGAATCTAATTTTTATACTTTGAACTCTTGAGAAAACGATAGGTCCCCCTTGTCTTGTTTTCTCTACTTGATTGCTTTTGACTGAACTTCCTGTCCCTAAAAGTAAAATTTGTTTTACTTTTGTTTCCTTCTTCAGTTTTTGTAATACGTGCATCTATAAACCTGATTCTTTGCTTATGATTTTCACTGATTTCTGCTACTTTTTATAGCTTTAACAATTTGGGGGTTGTTAGTGTTGTGTTTGCATACCTGCAAATTATCCAACTCCTATTTAGTTTTCATATATTATTCCCTGAAATTCTGTTCTTCAGACCTTTAGGCATTTTCCTCTTTAAAGCATATAAGAATCTATTTCATTGCATTCTAACTGCATTACCAGCTAATATTCTTTACATCTTTTGAAAAGAATCTCTAGATTAATCTTCAAGAGTTTAGGCCTATTCTTTTTCTATGATCTCCAATTGGTAACATTTTGTTTTTCCTTTTAATTGGAGGTGTAAACATGCTGAGTAGCACAGCAACCTCAGCAAGGTGGCAGTGTAGCCAAGGCTTTCATTGGCAAAATTTCCCGATTTCTGTAGGTGCTTTATCTTACAGGTGAGCGTCCATACTGCTGTGATCAGTGCGGCAAACAGTTTACTCAACTCAATGCACTGCAACGTCATCATCGGATCCACACAGGAGAGAAGCCATTCATGTGCAATGCCTGTGGGCGGACATTTACCGACAAGTCTACTCTTCGGCGTCACACCTCAGTAAGGGAAAACGGGCACTTCTATGAAAATCGCTTTTTGTGTACTTCCAGTTACATGTTACTGTTGCATTAAAGGATAGGAAAGGTTACTTTGTATGGACCCCACAATATGATATACCATATTTTTTGGACTATAAGATGCTCCGGACTATAAGACACACCTGGCTTTTGGGGAGGAAAACAAGAAAAAAAAAATCTGCCTCTGCCTCCCAATAATTTGCCTCATTGCAGCAAACAGCCTAGACAGCTTCAGCACAGCCTGATTTAGCACCAACAGCTGATTGGTGGTTGGATCCCGGAATATCACTAATCAGCTATTCCAGGCTGCGGGGATCACCGCCACCCATTAGTGCCAGCGCCACCAATTGTAGCTGCCACCTATCGCCGCCTGTGCACGCCCCATTTTTGGCCTCCACGTGTCCCGTTTTTGGCCGCCTATCCTTGCCACCTGGAATGGGCTGAATACGGAATGCGTGGAGGTTGAAAATGGGGCGCGCGGAGGTGATAGGTTGCAGCACCGATGGACAGTGCCAATCCCTGCAGCCTGGAACAGCTGACCGGTGGTATTCCGAGAGGCAGATCCAGGGGTGAAATCCTACCGGTTCGGCCCAGTTCTATAGAGTAGGTTATAAACAGCTGGTGACATCATAGAACCGGCTCTCGTCTGTGGAGGCCACGATCTTTTTTATGAATTTTTTTTTGGGGGAAAGTTTTTAAAAAAATCTTTTCAGGGTTTTTTCCCCTTCTGCATCTCCCCCCCACACACAGTTTGTTTACCTTGCTGTTAGGACTGAATCCTGAGCCACAGGTTGAAACGGAGCTGGTAGAAAGGCCTGGCTTCCTTCAAGTATATTAAAGCTAAACAAAGCCTAGGCAGAATCAGTTGCTCACCGGTTCTGTGGGTGTGGCTTATTTTGTGGGCGTGGCTTGGAGGTCAGGTGACTGGGTGGGCATGCTTTTACACT
>JANHFT010005295.1:332883-344352 GCA_032467955.1 Pseudoxenodon macrops | reverse complement strand
GCACGCCCACCCAGTCACCTGACCTCCAAGCCACACCCACAAAATAAGCCACACCCACAGAACCGGTAGGAAAAAAAATATATTTCAACCCTGGGCAGATCCAACCGCCAATCAGATGCTCTTGCTAAATCAGGCTGTGCGGAAGCTGACCAGACTGTTTGCTGTTTGCTGCAAGGAGGCAGAGGCCAAAGGGTGGGGGTTGGCAGATGGGCGGAGCTTCGGCAATATTCGCTCTATAACAGACATTTCCACTCACTTTTTCTGGGGGGGGGGTACGTCTTATAGTCTGAAAAATACGGTATATGGTTGCCTTGGATAATAAGATTAGAGTAAGAACTTTTCATGGATGAACAGTTTATGCAGATGAAAAAAATGGGAACCTTTCACATATTAGTAGAGGGTATTTCCATTCCTTTGGATGAAATACCTTCCTTATTGCTGGATTGTTGGGTTCCTGATTGGTGACCTCTGCCAAAGCAGGCGTTTCAGAATTACAGCGACTATTTTTATTTTTATTTTGAAAATCCACAAAAAATTATTCCCAACACAATTACAAATGTGATACAGAGACCATGATCTCTGCCAACATAAAGCCCACAAGTTTTTCCTTGAAGGAGAAAACAATTTACACATAAATGAATGCACAGGCAAGTTTTAATACTTGGGATTATTTTTAGTTTGCTTGTAATGGTTCACATCTTCCTTTCACTTGGGAAAAATGTGTCCCACTTCTTGCTATCTCAACATTTTAATTGCCACTGTTCTTCTCTGAATTCTAAATTTTCTTTAGTATAGACTTTGTTACTTGAATATAAACCAATTCTCCAAAATATTCTGCTGTATTTGGGGGATGAAAAAAGAACTGCTAGGTTAGCTATTACTTAACCAAGTATCTCCTCCATACTGCACCAGAGTTTAAAGCTCTCTGCGTGAGCTTTGTTTGTTATAGCCCTTCAGACTACAGAAAGTGCTGTAGAATCCAGTGGGTACGAATGAGTGATTTAGTCTGGGTAATCTTTTTTTCTTTAATAGATTCATGATAAGAACACACCCTGGAAGTCTTTCCTTGTAGTTATTGAAGGCGCTTCTAAGAATGAAGAGGATCATAAGACTGAGCTGCCTGATGAGGAATACGATGGACCTCGTCCCAAGTTATCAGAAAAGCTGTTGTCATTCTCTGAAAATGGGCACTATCAAAGTTTGACGGCTGTTCAAGAAAGCCTGACTGCTGAGCATGAAAATGGATCCTCCTCTGTAACAGACTGTAAATTGAGGCCTCCAGCAGGGTCCCAAGAAGCCCCCATAGCTACAGCTTTGCATGATCTGACAGTGGTGCACACTCAGACAGACTCACTTCAACCGCCTCTTCACAACTTGGTGAACATGGAATAGGTCCATCGGTTGAGTGGAGAAGTTCCACAAGGGAAAAGTTACTTTATATTGTGTAAAACTCTTGTAGTACGGTGACCTGTAAAAAGGTGCTGTTAAGAGTCCTGTGTTCTACCCACGTTAGTTGAATTCAAATGGATGAAGTCAGTACTTAACCCATTTGTCAAAGAGAAAAGTGCTCTTTCATGTTTTATCTGCATAATGTAAAGTAGGGTCCAGATCACAGTCGCTATAAAAGGAAATGGAGGTTCTCTTTGAATCCAGATTTTTCTTTTTCTTCTCGGCATTATTATATCCTGTTACTTTCCTTAAAAAAAATACTTTATTTAACATTGATTTCATACTGTATGCAGAAGAATGTGAAATACTGTACCACAGTCTCTCTGGGTCCATTACTTTATGCAGTGTAATTTTTTTCAAAGAAATCTCAAGATAGTAGGAAATATCTACTATTTAATATTTGTAAACTGCAGAAGTGCTCTTCTGATGAAATTCAGGAAAATCACCATTTGAATCCAACTATGTCCCATATTGGCTGTTGAAATGAAGTCCTGGGTTTCTCTTCCCTCGTGTAACCTTTTTGCACCTGTCAGAAATCTGCAGCCAATGCTTTAGATATTATCCAGAATTGATGTGTCCCACAGAGGGAGAGAAAAGGAAAACCACCTTGTTGGCCCCTACAATTTGGATGTTGACTTAGCTTTCTAAAAGAATGGAGATTACATGAAAACAATGTAATCAATATGACAGACTACTTCTTGGGAGGGAAACTTGGAAACAGGTTTTTGAGGGGAAAAAATTGCAGCAGCTTTCTTCTAGAGCTAAATTCCCTCTTAGGTAAGCCTGCTAGCTCTCTTTTTCTTCAGTCCCTACTGATCTGTCCATATGATAGTGATGTCTAGTACAGAGATAAGAAACTGACAGTTTTCCAGAGATAATGCTAAATTACAGATCACAGTGCCAACCAGCATTTGTATTAATGAGACTGAGAATTGTTATCTGGCAACTTCTAAAGATTTAGCGGTCCCCAACCTGTTTTATAAAATCATCATCTTATTGCATCCACCTAGGTGTCTTCTCACTACTGCACATTCTTTGCCCAGAATATCTCTTTAGAAGGTACTGCACATGGTTCTTGGTTCCCCCATTCCCTGCCTCCCAGAAGTTATTTCCCAGTTGCTGCTGTATTCTACTTACTGGTATTTGCATATGGAGAAGAGTGTTCTATACCTTAAAGAATTTCATGGGCAGGATTCTCGTAGAACAGATTGCTCCAAGATATTTAAAATGTTGGGTTTTTTTCAAAGATGGTACATCTTGTTGTAGATAGTTTATTGTAAATTACCTTGCTTTTGCCCATTATATTAATATTTTGAATTAAGAAAGTTAAAACATCAGATTTCTGGCAGTGGTGCCTGAAATACTCTGGATGTAATTTTCCTGCTTTGGATTTATGTTTGCATGAAACGCTTCCATCTCTTGTGGCAAATTGAGTTCTAATCTGGTCTGACATTCTAAGCAATGCAAAACAGAAATTTAGATGGGAAGAACTATTTGCAAACTTGTAGATTTTTACAAATAGATTCACCCAATTATGTTTCAGTGCTCATAGCTCGGGAGACCATGCAGTGTAACCAAGATAAAATAGTTGCTCCAAATGTGAAAGTTAAGTTTCCTATATCACACAGGTTTCAGAGATGAAAACCTTTTAATTAACTCAAAAAGCATCAGTAATGTGCCTTTTTACTTTTAAAATCAGGAAATAAGAAGTGCCAAAGCCTATGTGAATCTGAAATGCCACCTATGTCCTGAATTTGCTAGTATTCTGGATTTTAATTTTTATATTTAGAAACCATCCTTGGTATTGTTTAAGACTTTAAAAAATTACCCACATGTTAAATGTTTCTTTCCAAATCACATATATTGCAGTGTTAGTGGTGTTTTTCTACATTTGGGAACAAAGGTGTAAGTTAAAGCGTTGTAGTTTTTGTCATTCAGTCTACCATATTTTCTTTGGAAGGTTGTGCGAACCTTAAAGATGCAGCATCTTTAAGAGAGCTACAGGATGCAGAAAGTAACAAAGTAGGGGGGAATCCCATTTCAAAAGTGGAAATCTGCTCACATGACATGAGTATCAATCGTTTTAGGCATTTTTTAAAATATTCTGCCCCTTTCAGAAATTGGTGCAACTAGTGATGTGTGTGTTGGGCCCTGCACTCTTTATGACAAAAGAACGTGGTAAATTTGAGAGGCACAATTGTTTTGTCTTAAGGGACAGGATTTTCACAGAGGTAATCTTGGCATGCAAGGTATTATTTTCCTCAGGCATTTGTGGATTCAGAGAATATGCCAGCTGCTTTTACTCGGTTGTTTTTCAAAGTTGATTTATTCCCGCATTGGATCCGATTTTGGATATTGGTTTGTATCCTTTGGTAAAGTTTTGGAATCATTCAGTTGTGTATCCTCAAAATTTCTTCTCTTTTCTTATATCAAATTCAAAATCACTTTGTAGAGTGGAGGAATGATTTAGGCCAACTTTGCCATATTAGCTTTTCAAATTCTTGCCCTAATATTTTATTTGTTCAGAAGGAAAAGCAATAAAAAGTTCCTATATATAATTTTTTAAAGGTAAACTCTGTAGTAAGAGCTTTATGTCATTTCTTCTGTTTTTATTTAATCTGGTAAAATGAATGTTTTTAGAAATACTATCCAGGGGTTCTATTTACATATTTATTTTGTATACCATGTGCTCCTTTTGACTGGCATTTTAATGACCAGTTGCAATACATTTGTAGGGTATATTTCAACCTTAAGAACCAATAGATAGGGATCATTATTTTATACTGTATAAATATATATAAGTAGATGGACTTAAATAAATTGATTGGCCTTATTAAAAAATTAAAGAATGCCATCTTTTTTGCAAGTTACTTATTTAGAGAAAGAGGTTACATTTCTTGGAAAATACTGCGATCCAGAAGGCTGAGTAATGTCTAAATGTAATTTACATGCACTGTAAGCATTCATGTTTGTGTTCAAAAGTAATAGAACTGCTATTTACTAAAGGATGTGTTTTTACAGCATGCTAAGCCATAATGTGGTTTCTTTGGTGCAAAGTCAGCCATTACAGAAGGATCTGTAAGCCACTTAGGTCTTAAAGCAAAACCAGCCACTGTGTTGCAATGTACAGCTACACTGGAGAATTTTTAGTTTGTTATAATTAGAACGTAACATAAGGGACCTAGTCCTACCTGCTAATTACTAATTTCTGTGTTGAAAGTGTTGAAATGGCATCTGTTCACATTGGTGTGCTATTTCATGCTAAATTAAGATCAGTTTCAGCAAAGGTAATTGAATAAACCACACTTGGTTGGATTTAGAATACTTTGAAACTGTTCATGCTTAAGTTTGCTTACTCATGGTTACTGATTAAACTGATTCATACAGTCCACTAAGCCAAAAGATGCTGCAACTATTAAAACCATTATGTAAGTAAAGGCTTTTTCATTAACTCGAAATCTACAAATCTTGTGAAGGAAGAAAATGCAATTCAAACTCTTGAGTGTTTTATGTTAAAATAATTCACAAGAAACTCCTTTTTGGGGTCATAAATCATTCCAACTATTGAGTAATTTTTTTCTATTTACTAAAATAATATGGTAGACTTGAACTTAAAGGGCAAAATGTGATATGGGGGTCACTTGGTATCTGCAGGAATCACCTTAAACCAAAGACATTTTTTTTCTTAAATTAATGTATTATCTGCAAAGGACAGTCACATGACTGGAGAAAATCCTGGCTGTATTTAAGTTTTTGGGATATATACTACGTGCATGCTCCCAATTCCGTTTTAGCCTTCGAATCTGAATCTCTGCACAACTCTTGAGAATTATTTGCTAGTTGTACTACTAACGATATTGTACCAGACTAACAAATCTCCTATAAAGAGAAAAAATACAGGACTAGTAAAAACACACTTCGTCGTCACAGTGGGTAATAAACAAGTTTAATGACACTGCCAACAATAAGCAATGCAAACAGATGAAATCTTCGGCATATTGAATCACAGCTCCTTAAAGATGATGCTAAGAACTCGAGTGGTTGCAACCTTACAGCTGCTTCAGGGAGTGTAGTATTTTCCAGCTTTTAAAGACAAAAATCCAAGAGAATTGACCAAGTGATGCCACTTCTATACCTCATGTTACAAACGACCAATAATGAATTTGCAAGTATGTGCATCCAGGAAAATTTCACAGATTTCTAAACTGTTATTACCAATGCATTACTACATACGTTGTGACTGTAGTCTGTCAGTGACTGAATAATAAGCATGTCTACAGTATCTCTTCAACACTGAGTATTTCACAACATGGTGGATTTTTATTTGAAATATTTCCAAAGCTTACCAGGTGATGCTTTTTATTGAAACTTAAAGTGATGGTTCTAAATACTGCTAACATTAATCCTGGTGTCTTAATCCTGGAACACCAAACACACATGCATCAAACCACTGTCTTTAGCTTAAAGAAATGGCATTTGTTGTTTGGGAGGAGTGAGCCCAAGCAACTCGGCCACGTATACACAAAACACTCAGAACAAGTGAGTGGCACCA
This sequence comes from Pseudoxenodon macrops, assembly GCA_032467955.1. NCBI lineage: Eukaryota > Metazoa > Chordata > Lepidosauria > Squamata > Pseudoxenodontidae > Pseudoxenodon > Pseudoxenodon macrops. The sequence continues at coordinate 338,351 of JANHFT010005295.1, read as the reverse complement.
CAAAGTGAGTTGCGCATTCTGGTGGAAAAAAACCCCAAACAGTTCACACTTACACAGTGTGGGGAAATTCTGTTCGGTACACTGGAGAGTAATCCAAACTTGATTTTTTTTGTCCATATTGAGCTTAGGAAGCCGGAGCCATTTATTCAAAATGAATAAATAAATGCCCTGCAGAACTCAGGCTGTTTTGCTTTCAAGTAAATGTTTTCAGTTGATGAAATGACATAAAATGTAATTTTGTGGGACAGTCCAACATGATCAATGATGTACCGGTAGTTCCAACAAGGTAGAAATAAATGGGAGGGTGGGCGTGGCCAGCTCGATGTCACTCCTGTCGGGGGCGCCTGTGGTGACCCAAGTGCTCTGCCCACGAAAACGGGCTCCTGAGCTCTGTTTTCGGCTGCCACAGCCTCCTGCAATTCTCTGCCAGTGAAAATGGATTTTCTATTTTCCATTTTCATTGACAAGAGGGTTGCAGGACACTGTTGCAGGCAAAAATGGCTTTCACTGGCAGAAGCACCGTGGAACAGTCCTTTGCTGTTTCTAGGGTGACCCCGCAGGCTAGATCTAAGTAGCCCGTGGGCCGGATTCGGCCCCCAGGCCTTGAGTTTGACACCCCTGTTTTAGACCCTTCCAACATAAGGAATGTCCAACACGAAACCACCAACCACAGATAGTGATAAGGAGAGAAGGAAGAAGAGCCTAATACTGCATTTGCTTTCCAAGGCCATCCTTGTTCTGACTTTGGGAAGCAACCTTCTATAGCCCCTTCTATAGCTCTGGGATCCTTCATGCTTGAGAAGACTGCCTATTTTTTTAAAAAGCACATGAATGAATTTGAACATAGTGAACACATGGTGCAGAAAAGTGGCAGTAACAAAAAGCATTACAAATAATTTTCAGGGATACCAATAAAGTTGGGATTAATTCTGTGATCACCACTGAACACCTCCATGATGCATTTGGAAAGAAATCGGAAATAATTTCCTATTCCTTTTTCCTGGGTTTCTTCCCAAGCTAGTTTCTAACTATGGTCTCCCTTCTAAGCACCAAGCAGCTCTAACACTGCTTCCATCTTTCATATCAGGCAAAGGTGGCTGGGCATAGCCACCTTCTATTTACAGGTAAACCATTATGCTGCAGCTACCAAAAAACCAGCCAACATATCCCTAAACTGCATTATCAGAGAGATAGAATCAAAGATTATGTGAAATGTTAATACTACTTTATAATGCCTTGACCAGATCACACTTGGAATACTGCATCCAGTTTTAGTTGCCATATTATAAAAAAGATGTTGAGATCTAGAAAGACTAGAGAGAAGAGCAACAAAGATGATTAGGGGACTGAAGGCTGAAATGTATGAAGAACAGTTGCAGTAATTAGATATGTCTAGTTTAATGAAAATGATAGTGTTCCAATATCTAAGGGGATCAGAGGTGGGTTCCTCTTACCTTCCCTACCGGTTCTGGTTGTGTCGGAAGTGCGCGTTTTGCCCCAATCACTTCCAGGTGAAAACCACCTGTGCATGCGCAGAAGGCTGTGGACTTGCATAGACAGTTGTTTTGGGGCCGATTTGAAGCCGGAGCATTGATTTTCAGACGGAGGACTGGTTCGGGGGCATGGCCGGCCGGCTGTTGCTACTGGCTCGGCAAGCGGGGGCAAATTCCCGCCACTGGTTCAGGTGAACTGGTCCAAACAGGCAGCAACCCACCACTGAAGGGGATGCCACAAAGAAGAGGGGGCCAACCTATTCTCCAAAGCACCTGAGGGCAGGACAAGAAGCAATGCATGGAAGCTAATCAAGGAGAGAACAAACCTAGAACTAAGGAGAAGTTGTGAATGCTCCAACACTGGACGTTTCTAAGAAGAGATTGGAGAAACATTTGTCTGGAATGGTATAGGGTTTCCTGCTTGAGTAGGGGGTTGAACTAGAAGATCTCCAAAGTCCCTTCCAACTCTGTTATTCTGTTACAGCTTAATTAAATAATTCATATGTTTGTATGTCAAGTATAAAAGTAAAAAAAATAGCTATAGGTGTTTGGGAGCACATTTTGTCTAATGATCTTCTACTGGAACCCTCTTGAGATCCAGCCTCACTTCATTTGAGTGGGTTACAGCGAACTAAGCCCTAAGATAAACCTGTATGGCACTCATATCATAAATACTGTATATGTCTTATCTTCCACATCTCTATTATCCACCGGCTGCCTCTGTTCCTTCTATCATCTATGCTTCCCTGCCAATGCCATCCAAGAAATACTAGTGAAATACTCTCCTAGCCAAAAGTATAAGGTGAATGGCAGTTAAGGGTACAAATATTGTTAAAGCTGAGGGTAGAGCAGCTTGTTACTGGCTTTTTTAACAATGTTGAGGGGCAGCAACAACATGAGAAAGCCAATGATAAGAACAGGGATATATTTATTCTGTCCTTTAAGGACCACAGTGTAAACTTCTTCAGATGACTGTCATCTGCAGAGCTGATAATGACTTTTTCTTTCTTTCTTTCTTTCTTTCTTTTTCTTTCTTTCTTTTCTTTCCTTTCTCTCTCTGTCTGTCTCTGTCTGTCTCTCTCTCACACACACACACACACATACACAGAGTCTTTGTAAAATACATGGCAAGCTAGGTCAAAGGTCTGATAAAGCAGAAAAGCAGAAGGTACAGTAGATAGAATGACCTGTATGCCTTTAAACTTTTAGAGTGAGATGCCATTGTAGAAGCAAAAAGCAAAACCTAAGACCAGCGGAGAGAAAAATTATCTGTAGACTGTTGCTGTGCTGTGCTGATTTTCCCTTTGAGGGAATCTGTATGTAAAGAAGTGTCAACATGTATGGTCTTCTCATATCTGCTGTAGTAGTCAGCGTTATCATACCAAGCATCCATCACTTCATTCTGGGTGGACCAGGCATGAGAAAAACAATTTGGACAAACAATTTGTTTCCTATACTTCCTCACTGTTACTTATTTCAGACCCAGATTGTTCTGTAGCTTCACATACCTACTGAATACATATCTACCCATGCACACTGTGTAGATAAAAATGGTGTTTTTTTACCAGCAGCTGTTGAAACAATCACATATAGGTTCATATTGACAGAAAGTGAACAGTATAAATAGTATCTGATCCAACAATTCCCTGTGTCATTTATCACAAATAAAATATACACTGTCATAGATTAAAGGTTTATCCCAGCTTAGAGAGGGGAGAGGAATGAGCATTTCTGGGGGAGAAAATCTTTTCATTTTTCTTTTCAATTCAACTGGAATTATATAATTTCAGTTTCCAGATCACATGCACCCCAATCAAAATGTTTGCAGCTTCAACAGAAAACTCTGGGCTACAACTGATTATTTCACATAAATTCCAATCTACTCTCTTGTTTATTACAGATGGTGGATCATATTGTCCCAGATCTTCTGATCTGGTTTCAAGAACTCTGCCATCCTCACTCGTCTCAAGTAATGATAGCTATAATATGCAATCATCTTTTCTGATACATTCTTGTCATCAAAATAAACACAAGGTTATAATTTGAACGTTGGTGAGGATATCCTCTAGAAATCAAGTTGTCTTCCTAGTGCAACCCAAAGCATCTTTGCTCAAAATGGGACTTAACGGGGCTAACTTCAGTCCCATTGTGAAAGTCTACTCCAGACAGTGGAATGAATTGGGCAGCAATTTGGAACCCAGTCACTTTGTGACTCCGTGTTGGTGCAGCCACCTCACCACATCTAAAACAGAGGTCTTCTGCTCCAGCTGATTACAGTTCAAACATTGCCTCTGAAACATCCTCCAGATCAGGGTACTGAGTGGGCTGCTATCAATGCTGCTGTGGGCAGATGGGACAGCCCTGTTAATGTCATTTTGAGGATTCCCTCAATGGCACATTCTGTCACATAATTCTGATGGCAGGAAATGTCCAGGGGGACAGGAGTTAGGTGACCACCAGCGAAGGCATCTACAGAAGTGGGAGAAAGGGGCTAGAAATGGTTCCCTTGAGGCCACCCTTTGGGTCTTATTCTCAATTATGAAACATCACTGAAGCTTCACACAATCTTGTTCCACTGAATCAAGCTTGGGATTGCACTGCAAGGATAACTTGTATTTTGGTTGCCATCTCAGTGCTATTCAGTGTTGTGACTCATTGTGTTGTTATACCTGCGGTAGTGCAAATCACATGTGAACAACGTAATATTGGTTAATATTTTAAAATATACAATAAGCGGTGTCCTTTTCTGATGATCCTGTAATAAATAATGTCAAAAAACACTATTTCTAGGACAAGAGGTATGGAGTCCCATATCATGAGAATATAATTTAGTATCAGCGGACTGACTGGTTTGAATATGGCTTCATGAGAACTTACTTCAGAGTTAACTTACACAATCCTATGCTCATTTATGAGGAAGATCCATGAATTTAGTGGGACTTGCCTTTCTGAGTACACATGCATAGGATCAATCCATAAGCTCTCCCTTCAGAAATGAAAAACAATATAAATTCATGTTCACAGTTACAATGAATGAGCCACAACAGGATATTAAACAAGACACCAGTCAATTAAGCAGAAAGCATTGATCATATATTCCATAATGATCCTTGGCCATGACACAGGGTATTTCAACAGACAAGTCACAATGCCACACGCTGCACAGACAGTTCACTTTAGATCTCCTTCGGTCTCTCCTTGAATTGACTTTTTAATGCGGAGTAACATGGTTGTGAGCCATTGATCCAAGCGGGATATCGAATCAAATTCTTTAACCTAGTTAAGAGGTAAATGATCAGGTGATGTAGCGTCAGCACAGAATTCACATTTTCTTTCTGGTTTTTGCGATTTTAAGAGGAAAACTATAAATATACCACCATCGTTCTGTTACCCAAAATTAGAAGTAAGTAGAAAAGAATAACTGTACATATTGCAAAGCCATTTTCAACACCATCAACCCACTCATTTGAGCAGCTTTAAGAATCTGAGGTGAAGAAAACTGCAAGTGAGTCAGGTTTTTCAGCTTCCCTTTTACCTCCCCTTTGGAAAAATAATTTCCTACTGTGGGAGGAGTGAGACTGTGTTACACCTGCTCTTATGACCACCTAGAATACAAAGCACCCAAGAAGAATAATGGGCTATTTGAGGAAGAACAGAGTTAGGGACACAGTGGCTCAGTGAGTAAGACGCTGAGCTTGTTGATCAGAAAGGTCAGCAGTTTGGCAGTTTGAATACCTAGCGCCGCATAACGGAGTGAGCTCCCGTTACTTGTCCCAGCTTCTGCCAATCTAGCATGTAAAAATGCAAGTAGAAAAATATGGACCACTTTGGTGTGAAGGTATCAACGTTCCGTGCACCTTCGGCGTTTAGTCATGCCAGCCACATGACCACGAAGACATCTTCGGACAGCGCTGGCTCTTCGGCTTTGAAACGGAGATGAGCACCGCCCCCTAGAGTTGGGAACGACTAGCACAT
>JANHFT010005295.1:313063-330629 GCA_032467955.1 Pseudoxenodon macrops | reverse complement strand
ATGCCTGCCTTGGAGTTTTGATTCCGTTGGGTGTGTTACTTGGAACCCTGACTACCTGAAACGTATTTCACATAGCTAATGTTTAAATCAGACCAAGAAATAACTTGTTACTTTTTAACACGAAAATTGGGATGATCATTCTTCCTCTCTTTTCACAGTGTGACCATAACCCTCCATCACTGTTTAATAAATATAATACTTCTAATTAAGACTAGCAATCATACATCAATTCTGTTTTCAACACAATAAAAAAAAAGCATGCTGTTTCACTTACTTTCAATAATTTACATTCTCTTGAATCTGTGAATGCTGGGAACATTTCTTCATATTTCTCAAGAGCCAGCTGAAAAATAGCAACTGCGTTTACTTCGTATCAAACAGGTGTTAGCTCATAATAGATGTTTTCTCAGAAAACTAGCCAACTCTGCCATGCTGAACAGCCATTCAACATCACGACATGCACAAGTTATGCTCAAAACAAAGTCAGATGTTTTGATGAATCTGAGTGGCCACATATGTGCCTTTCTGTAAAGTGACAAATTGGGATATTTTAGGATTACACTAAACCACATTTAAGAGGAGAAAGCCTCCCAAAATGTTTTTCAGAAATGGAACTGCATGACATATTCTTCACCTGAGGAATAACAGGTAAGAAACTGTCAGCCATCCTAGGTGGACCGGATCAAATCCACAAGAAGGCTAAAATTATTTTTATTGAGAGTGGCTATAACAACAGAATCTTGCAGATCTGATTGTGCTGAATCTCCTTTTTCTTCTTATATTTCAGTAAATTAGGGAGGTGTCTATCTGAGCTGCCTCTGAATACTATAAAGTGTATCAATTGTGGACTTAAAATAAGTTTCACCCCTCCTTTGGTTAAAAAAAACTTTGCATATCTCTGTCAAGCCCATCTTCCTTACTCTCTAGAGAGATTGCTTAAGCCTGTCCCATCCTACAATCAGCCCACTAAAAGTCACTCAAGCTGCTTTTTTCTGCTCAGAAAAAATACTATGAAGTCCATATCTACAGTTTATATAGAGTTCTGTCTATGCATCTCATGCACAGCAGCTAAATTAATTCTCAACTTGCCATGAATTGCATTTCTTGCAAAATGTAGCACTATGGGAATATTATTTGCATTGTACATTAATATGAGATTGGAGGATTCCATAAAGTAATAGTGATACAAACATCTGCAATGGTCAAACATGAGTCTTCCAGCATATGCAATTGTTTTCAGCAAATATGGCCTTGCTGTCAATCCCAACATCTATTGTCTGAAATAATGAAAACATGGAACATTGTTTTTGAATCGATTTGTTTTTGTATTGAATTCAAAACTATGGGTCCACTCTGGTTCTAACAGGCACATAAAATGGTGAGCTAAGTCATAAGGCAAGTCTACAAAGCAATCTTATCGTTCTTGTGGCACTCCTATCTTTTCATAGCCATATTTACATAGGAATGCACAGAAAGGGTACTCAGATTAGAAAGCAAAACTTCTGTGATGTTTCATGCAATAATAGCTGGCATTATTGATAGTATGTAACTAATAAAATATTTTGTTTATTCTTGGAATTCTATAGCATTCTTGTCTCTATAAGTGTAGTACATTTAAAAAAAAACTGCACTAACCTTCGCATTCAACTCGTCGACAATAAAGTGACATAAAGCTGCTTTAAAGAAGTAGTCCTTTGCACTGTGCTTGAGTAATGGATTATCCATTGTACTTGTACCAATCTAGGGAGATAAAAATTACATTTATAGTTGATAAAGTGATGAAAAAGCAGAACATGGTTGAAAACAATATTTTAGTTCCTTGAGAATACCTGTTCTCATATTTGATATTTTCCCACTACATAATTTCCTACTACAAAAGGGCCGGTTTTCCAAAGTTCCCAAATGTCACATTGTTCCTTAAATTTCTCTGTAAGACCTGACATTGTAAATACTTTTTAAATTTTATAACACATTTTCCCACATCAGGGATTTACATATATTGAATCTCATGCACGTTATTGCTTGGCAAAAGCTCAACAAGCAATAGAAATCTTCAAGCATTTCATCCTAGCCAGGCATTCTTATCACTTCATCACTTACATTCATACCAGTAGCTTAGAAACTAGATATTAAAGCAGTTTGTAAGGATAACTGGATTTTCAGATTTTAAAATAACTCCAGAACGTTTTAAACATTGGAAATACTGCATAATAATAACTCCCATGATTTATTTCCTGCAAGAACCCTTTTCTTCTTTGGCTCCAATTACCCAAAGCAATAATCGTGCTTCAAATCTTAATGCTAGAGATCTTTTTTCCTGAATTATTATGCATATACAGGTCTTCTATCCACATATACCTTGAAATGATGTATGTTGTAAAGTGAAACTTCTCTGATGGTTTAAATTTGAAGAAAATCAGTCCAGGTGCTTCACGGCAAACTGCAGAAGGTTACTGCTTTGGGCTCCCAGTGAATGTAGCCAACTGACCAGTTGAAAAAATGATCTGCCCCCTGGAAGCTCCATTTCAGCCTGTAACGGGCCAGGGGAGGCTCATGGAGGCCTGAATGAAGGTCAGAGGGGTGGATCTGCCCACTGGAAGCTCCATTTTGGCTTGCAAAGGGCCGGGGGAGGCCCACGGAGACCCAAAATGAGGGAGGATTCACCCCTCGGAAGCTCCATTTTGGCTGGCAATGGACCAGGCGAGGCCCGTGGAGGCCCAAATGGAGCATTGGAGAGTCACACACAATTGAGTGGCTGCAGAGAGACTGCTTGCTAGATCTTCACAAGGTAGGTGACCCAGCACAGCAGGTTGGGGGGGAGCAATTGTGAGGAGCATGAAGTATTTCAGTGGGTCAGGGAGGCCTTAGGTGATCTTAGGCAGGTGCTCTGTTCCATCACTAGGCACCCCATGGCCTTCTCCATCCAGAAATACTTCATGTGCACTTAACGAGCCTCACATTCGATTAGTGAATGTGTGGGCAAAAGGAGGGAGTGATCCCATTAAAGGTATGAGATTCACTCCCATGAATCCTCGGGTTATGAATGGAATGGGCAGACTCCATTACATTTGTAACTCGAGGACTACCTGTAATTAATTTTAGTTATGAAGATGAAATTTCTTAAGAAATGTTTAGTGTCTTAAAATGAATGTTAAAGAGTTTTCCCTTTAAGGTTAAAGGATTTGAAAGATTATATAGATTTTTGTTAATATAAATGTTGATAGTTTAGAAAGATTAATAAGTGTAAATAGAAATATATCTTATTTCCCACAACAGGAAAAAAACTGAATTTGGTTAAGAAGACTATGTAAACAGCTTTAAACAAAGAGATTTTATTTGATCTTGTTTCTTTTTGGGTATATTGCTTCAGATTTTTATCCTTGAAAAAGGAAAAAAGGAAATATAGAATTTAGTTTGAAGATTTAAGATTTTTTTAGTTATAGAACTGGCTTGTAATAATTATAGGTATTGTAAAAAAGTTGAGGTTGTAAATATATTAGTATTATATTGTTTGGAAAGAGTCAGAAGTCAACATCTTTTGCAATAGTGGTGAATATCTGTAGCTTAGATGTAGGATGAGGGGGAAGGTTCGTTCTCCAAGCTTGTGAGTTGGTTTCTGAATGTTTTGTTACCAGGCTAGGTAACATCTTCAGCAGAGTTTAAGGGATGTCAGTGTCACTGTTCTTGTTCTGACCTAGGCTTCACAAAATCACAAAACAGACTCCTTGTTCCGATAAAACCCCTTTTTATTTGGCTAATATGAATTCCTAGTATTCACATACAGAAAAGTCCCAGCAAAAAGCCTTTCAAGGGTGTATTGCAACAATGGACCTTATCTGTCCTTGGATATTTGCCAGGCCAATAGCTTCCAGGCGCAACGCTATACAATGAAATACTTGGCAAGAAGTCTCTGTGAGGCACAAACTCTTCACACTAATAAACAAACTAATTTTCTCCTGCAAACACCACTCCCTTTTTGCTCCTATATTCCCTAAGGGAGGGGCCATTCAGCGTCCACTTGTGCCTTTACTTCCGAGTTGACCCGTTCCTTAATTGTTCCCTTCTCCTGACAGCTCTGTGCATGCACACATCGGGAACAGGCTCCAGCTGTTCTTCTGCCCCACTTATCTCCGACTCTGAAGGTAGCTGATAACTGTCGGACAGACCTGGCCCCATCTTTGCCTCTGACGCAGACCCCTCATCAGAGCCTTCCCCAGACTCCAGGACTGACCCATGTTCCTCCCCAACCTTCTCACTGTCTGAGTTTGGTGCCATCTCCGCTGGCGGGTCACAACAGTTCTGTTCATAAGGGCTTCAGGTATGGGTGTATCAAGTGAGGGTCTGTCTCACCTGTCACAAAACCCTCACTAGACACACCCACACCCTTATAAACAGAATAACACTGACAGTGACATCCCCTAAACTCCACTGAAGATTTACCTAGCCTGATGACAAATGTTTGAAAACCAGCCCACAAGTTCGGAAAACAAACTTTTACCCTCATCAACATCTTTTTCTCTCCTCTTTTTAAATTTTTTTATCCTACACTCCCCCTTTTTAATCTTTATTGTCATTATATTTTATGCTGTAATAATAAACTTTAATAAAACTTTTTTTTTTAAAAGGTTAGTGCTTTGATTAATTTGTACTCTATACCTCTGATTTAGAATTCTCCTTTAACAAACCAAATAGTAGTGTACCTACCTGTTCAAAAATTTCAGTTGCTTTCTGATATTGCTCCAACTGGGCAGCATATACAGCTACTTTCAGCAGACACTTGTTGGCAGAGCTAAAAGCAAAAGACATAATGAACTTAAGAGCCCAGAAATACAGGTAAGAAAATTAAAACATACCCCTGTCAGGTGGCACTCTGGCTAAGAAGATCTGACCTTACTTGAGTAAAGATTCATTCTGTTGATATTCATACAGAGCCATCTTCTGATATTTCTGTTCTCGCTAGCCAATTTTCAATTATCATGAGAATAACATTTCTGAACTCTGCATTTTAATATCACAATTGTCATGCAAATAGAATGTCAAACCAAAAGTTCTTTTAGGATCTGAAAATTCTTTTAAAGCATTAAGTGAGGAAATCATAAAATTTCATGTCATAGTCACACAAGAAAAGAAAAAACCCAAAACAAAATAGAATGAATAGCGATTTAGACAATCAGCACGAAGACCGACTTTTATGGAAACTTGCCTGTTAGATTCTTCCCCTTTGTAATAGTCTGCAGATTGTTCATAGTGGGCGATGGCCTAAAAAGAATTCAACATATCCATTTTCAACATTATACTTTGACATTGTGGTGATAGATTAAGACAGATTCAGGCCATTTCATTACTGTATTACTATAGGGATTTACATTTTCACGGTATTGCCCAGCCATCACTGGAGTGAGATAAAACCTGTCCACACCACTTTTAAGATGTTAAGATGCTAACACCATCCAAGTTTACAGATGGTAAATTCATGATCAAGATGTTGTTTTTCAAAACAGACAGGAAACTTTTCACATACCATATTTTTCACTCCATAAGACGCACTTTTTTTCCTCCCAAAAGTGAGTGGAAATGTATGGAGTGGAAATGTATGGAGCGAATATAGACCGCAGCGGCAAACAGCAGAAGCAATCCCCACCGCCTGGAACAGCTGATTGGCGGTATTCTGGGAGGCTGATTCAACCACCAATCAGCTGCTCAGAGGCGAAGGCTCCAGCATTCCCCGGCAGAGGCAGCAGACATGGAGGAGGCAGGCTGTTTGCTGCAAGGACGCTAGCCAGATGAATACTGGATCGACACTGGAAGGAAGAGGCAGATATGTTTTTTTATTGTGGTGCGTCTTATGTCAGGAGCGTTTTATGGAGTGAAAAATACCATATACACGTATGAAACTATTCCTTTCCTATTTTATTTACTATACATCCATACAGTGAGAGAATTGATGAATTAAAGTTAAATGAGCGTTAAATGACATTCTGTGATCAGTAGGGACTTTCATTTAGTGGAAGAAAACACACTTGGACAGTAGCCATGAAACCTGAAGTGATGGGCTTCTTCATGCTTCCAAATTTAATGGCACCTCAGGGAAGTACGCCTAGGAATTAAACCCAAACCCTTTCAGATAAACACATTGGCTTACCTTTTCGATGTCTACCAGCTCAGATTCATAAATCTCTGCAATAGTAATGTGATGCTTGGCAGCAATAGTAAATCGGCCCTAAGAGAAGAGAAGAATTTGGCCCGATGTGAAAGAGGGCAAGCAATGAATACAAAACTGAATACAATTTGAATTCATGACAACACCAATAGGAAAGGTTGTAAATTGGAATCCCAACCTAGCACTTCAGGTGTCTTACCATGTCTGTGTAAATATCGATGGCAGCATTTAAGCAGTTGATAGCCTCTGCATTGGATGCATTTGGAGGAAAACAATGAATACAATCAACTCAGTCATCCAAACGTAATCATTTTATCAGTGCTAGAAAGTGGATGGTTTTTATCAGCACATTCAACAACTAGATTCTCAGGTTTTTTTCTATGCAACATCCACTGAAAACAAACCTTCTTCATCTTTTCCTGCCAGCATTGCAGACTGCAGATTTATAGGAAATTCATTCATTCATTCATTCACTCATTCATTCATTTCTTTTATGATGGAGTTCCAAAGTCCACCAAGTGAAAACTGATGCAAAAACATACCCCAGTGAAAGAATTGTGTATTCAAAGCTCTGTTTTGAGTGCGGAGGAGGAATAAATCTCATAGTCTTTCTACAGAAAAAAACACTTCTAATTATTTCTACCTCTCTTTATTTCAGTGGCTTAGTTTTGGGCGACAGAAGGGCACAAAATGTGGAGTGAGAAACCTTTGCTGCCCCATTCACTGCAAATCATAGAGAAGTCAGTAGTCAGTTCCAGACCTACCTTTTAACCCATACCTGCTCTGCTCTGCTCTTGCTCCTATACAGTAATGCCTTTTAAGGAATTGATGCTCTGCTTTTATACAGATTTCTAATTTCTAGAGTTTCTCCAGAAAGTAAGGTAGTCCTTGCTTAATGACCAATTGCTTAGCAACTGTTCTAAATTGTGATGGATTTCCGAAAAGTCAATTTCAAAGTTCGGGTGGCTGCACCACTACCACTCCCCCACAAGTCCCATGAACACATTTTGGGTACTGGGAAACTGATTCACCTTTATACAGCCACTTGTAGCATCATGCGGTCAAAGGCTGCAATTTTCAACATTTTTTTTGCCAGTTTCCAGTATTTGCTTCTCGAAAGAAGGAAGGAGGAATGGCAAAATCTGGTGCAGAGTGAAAAGAGAGATCAGCCTAGAATCCCTATATAGGCACAAAGTCGCTTTGAATGTAATTGTCCCTTATCTAACTCTAACCAGGTGCTGACAGTTAGCTGAGAAGATTCGTGTGCATAGGCTTTTAGTAATAAATCAAGTTAATTGAACTTTCACATGCGGACCAAATGGCTCTAAATATGCCTGGTTGCCAAGTGACCGAAGTGTGGTCACATGACTATTGGGAGGGAAATAATCATCAGAACTTTGAATTCATAAGTACTCCCCCTGGTAGATCTGTTGGAACTTCAAACAGTCACTAAGCGACCAATCGTATGTCAAGGACTACCTGTATTCCATTGAAGTATGCATAATAATGTTAGATCCAAATTATATAATATACATTCAAAATTATATATCTCATTAATCTCCTACTTCCTCTTGATCGTTTTAATCCTGTAATGAAACTTTTAATTTCTCATGAACTGGCAGGACAAAGTTAATGATCAGCAACATATTTAGGTGTACCTTACCCAAACAGATTTAGTTTCAGAGGGGGGGGAAATCACTCAAGCATTTTTCTTAATCATATCCAAGATGAAAGAAAATTGGCAAGACATATACTACATTATACATATATCTACACTCACACCATTATCCCATCATGGCTAATGAACAACTGCATAATGTGAATCAGTATTGGTACAGCACTCCATTGATCTCAAAGCTCTTTAGATGCTTTCAGGATTATTTATGTTGATCTGAACAATAGAGAGTTTGTTGTTTTTGCCTGGCGCTTTATTTCTTTTAGCACATCCTTATAATCAGAGATGTTCCTATCCATCTTGCTTACCAGGAAGAAACATCACAAGGAGGCCACTCGGCCCCCAATACACCTTACCTTGAGGATCTGCCTTTTTGTAAGCATTCCCCGCGTCAACGAAACAGGTGGCTGAATCGTGTTTACTCTGCAGCTGCATGTGGAGCTTTGCTGCCTGACAAAAGGCATTCCCTGCAGCTGAAAGAGAAACAGGACAGCATTTTGACATCAAAACTAGACATTTGAACCAGAAACAAGCACTTCTCCCAATTCTCTGTCAAAAAAGAATTTAAGGAACTGTAACTGAAATTCTACCAAGGGGTGCCGTCATTGGGGTGTTGCTTCTTTTGACAAAGATAAGGAGACTTACATTATTTTCACATTTCCCTACCTGCTTCAGCCATATGGCTGCTCAATTCAGCCACAGTGCTTTAAATCCTCTCTCTTGAGATTATCAGTTTCTCTAACTAAATGGAAGGGAAATCAGAGGCATTGGGTTTGTTCAGCCTTTTTCTTTCGGCCAGAATTTTAAGTAGATGAAAGTAAGTTGTGTTTTGGCTACATGGAGATTCCATTATTTAGATCAGTGGTTCTAAACTTTTATGAATCCATGGCTTAATATTGAATAGAATAGTGGTTTCTGTAGCACATTAGAAACAGAATGGAATAGGAATAGGAATAGAATAGAACAGAACAGAATTCTTTATTGGCCTAGTGTGATTGGACACACAGGGAATTTGTCTTCAGTGCATGTGGTCTCAGTGTACATAAAAGCTATGTGATAAATCATAGTCATCATAAAAATGCATTCATCATAAATCATATAACTTAGTGTTATATCTTATGATTTATAATAATGTACGATTTAAAAATTATTAATACATGTTTTTAAACATGTAAGGCAGGGGTCCCCAACCCTCAGCCCATAGACCAGAACCGGTCCACAGCATGCCAGCAACTGGAATGTGCAAACAAGTGAAGCCCCATCCACAGGATGCAGGCAACACACAAACCACACACCCTCTGGTCTGTGGAAAAACCTTTCTCCACGGAACCGGTCCCTGGTGCCCAAACGTTTGGGAGCCACTGATGTAAGACACAGTTCACAAGCTAAACTTTAAAAAAAACCTGCATTGTACTGAATATGCGGATAGTGCAAAATACATATAACACAAAAAAATAGAAAAAGTAAGATCTTTTTTTCTTGTGGCACACTACAAGCAAACCCATTGTCAGGCCTACATTTTAATCCCGTTGGATTTTGACCTGTCACACTTTCAGCTATTCTACTATGCATTTTTCTGTTGTGGGGAAATGGGAGGGAGGATAGTGTGGAGTTGGAGACATGTGGCCATGTTTACATTCTTTCCAGTAAGCCAAGGTCATCCTTTGTCTGCGCACCAGACCGGAATGAGGTGGGTGCATCTGCCAGCATGGCAGAGAGAGTTTGGACCATGTGACGGACTGGTGGGTGTGAGGGCAGGATCTTGAACTTTCAACTAAGGGGTGGAAACCTGCAAATACTCAGATTTGGGTTTCATCAGTTTGTGCCAATATGTCTCTCTTAATAAATTGGAACTTTGAGGAATGCTTTGCCTTGGAGTCTGAGTTGATCAGGGATGATATCTGGAACGCTGACACCCATGACATATCTTTGTGCTGCGGTGTGCTAGTTGAGAATCACTAATTTAGATGAAACAGCAACTTCTGTTGTTAGGGGGACATGTTCATTATCCTATAGCAAACCTTCAGAAATATATCAGTACGGTAGTTCATAAAGACAACCCAAAAGAGAACAGTTCAATAAAATTAACAGTTGTGCAACCAATTTTCCTATACACTTACTTTAAACAAATTAATGGTGAAAATATCACTCCTCAAAATATCACTCCTTTAAACAAATTAATGGCGAAAATATCACTCCTAGTATACCATGGAGTTGAAAATACAGTATGCATAATAATTTCTGAAGAAGCATGAATCACTCGATTTCATTTTGGGGGGGAAAGGGACTGGGTTATCAAAGAAGAACAGAGAAAGACAATTTACTGTATGCAGAGATGGATGGGTTTGAAAGTTCAACGCTAGTGAGTCACAACTTGAAATATCAGATAAAGCAGCTAAATCCCCAGCTTGTGATCACTTCTATGTGCAATTACGGCATGTTATTTCAGGACAATGGCTTTGGATTAATCCCCTCGGCTATTGCAACGATATCTGAATTTTCTACAGGAAGACTGAGGGACCTATAACCCAATTCTCAGTAGCTCCAATCATCATGGTCAGTCTTGAAGGGCGTTGGGAAATGAAGTCAAACAATATCTGAAGGATTTGCAGTACCCTCTCCACCCCTGTTGTAGTGTCCTTTATATTTATAAAGAAGATAAAAATGTCAATATATACCAGTCCAGTTTTTGGCTATCTTGAACATATTTGCAGCTCTCGTGTACATTTCACATGCTTCTTCAAGCTTTGTATTTCCTCTAGAAGAAATAAAAGGAGACACAGAATTCGTAGATACCGTTGCATTATGAAACAGCCAAATATGAAACATATTCAAAGAACACAAAGAAAAATTGACAGAATAAACAACACAGAAACCAGTTCCCCATAAATAGTGCCCACTGCAAGCAAGGAATCCTTGGTTTTGTTAATGCATCGGAAGCTGAATTGTGCATCATGAGTACCCGAGAAAGCCACAGAGACCTTTGACTCTTTACTAATATTCCCTTCTGACCCAATCATGCTTTTTTTGTCTCACATACACATACACGTTACATACGTATTACTTGAATGGATCCAATCACAGCAGCATGCAGAAAACTGGATTTGTGGAGCCCCTCTAGAAGAGAACCTGGGATTGTTACCATTTCAGTGCTAACAAAATTGAGCCCAATCGATATTAGGTCTAAGAAGTTGAACTAGAAAGGGGAAAGGTAGGTTGAAATCCCCACTCAACAGAGCTTCTGGATAACATTGGGACAGTCATTTTCTCAGTGCAAGCTACTTCATATAGTTGCTGCTATAAGTATAAAACAAGGGGTGAGCCCCATGAAAATCTTCTTAAGCTCCTAGAGCCGTGATGGTGAACCTATACCACACGTGCCGCAAGTGGTACACAGAGACATTTCTCTGGGCACACGAGCCATCACCTGTTGCTCTCCCGGGTTCTGGTGCACTGGCCAGCTGGTCTTCACATGTGCGGGAGCACCGGAAACCGGAAGAGCAGTTGCCCAGTGTGCATGCGCATACCAAGAAGATGATCTTCCAGTTTCTGATGCATGTATGCACACTGGCCACCTGGTCTTCCGGTTTTTGGCGTGCATGCGTGTGTGAAGACCAGCTGGCCAGGTTTCTTCCGGTTTCCGGCACATGCGCATACACATATGCACTCCAATTTCAGCACTCGGTGCCGAAAAGGTTTGCCAACACTGTCCTAAAGCAAAAAATGGGGTGTATATATAAATACATAAGTACTGGGCAAGATGCAGTGTTCCCAGAAAGAGAAAAACGAGTGTCATCATTACATAGTTGCTATTAAATAGCACTTTAATATTATAGTAGCCTCTTTCCAAGTGAAAGTTACTAAGTTACTAAGTTAAAAGCTAAATTGGTCATTTATACTAAGTGGGAAGCTATTCTATTTATGAGATTGTTCGTAAAGTGATTATAGAATTTTTAAAAATCACTGGAATTATTTAGCAAAAATAAAGAATGAAGTTTATCCTAACTTTGGGGTCAGGGGCAATATTCCTGTTAGGTTGCCAATCTGGAAATTAAAAAAATAAACATTTACTGCATTATACAGGTACTCCTCAACTTACAACCACAATTCAGCCTAATATTTCAGCAAGACATTGGTTAAGTGAGCTTTGCTCCATTTTACAACCTTTCTTGCCACAGTGGTTAAGTGAATCACTTCAGTGGTTAAGTTAATAACATGGTTGTAAAATGAATCTGGCTTCCTCATTGTCTATGCTTGTCAGAAGGTTGCAAAAGGTGATGATCACATGACCCTGGGACACTGCAACTGTCATAAATACAAGGCAGTTGCCAAGCATCTGAATTTTGATTATGTGACCACAGGGATGCTGCAATGGACAGAAGTATGAAAACGGTTATAAGTCACTTTTTCAGCGCCGTTGTAACTTCGAACGGCCACTAAACAAATGGCCGTAAGCAAAGGACTATCTGTCATGTATACCATCAGCATACAACGAGGGGAAAACGTTTATAGCAGATACACAAGTAATTTTCTCAGTCACAAATTCTGGTGAGAGAATCACAGTGTTTTTCAGAAGATGAGAAGAAACAGATGGGATATGATGCTTACACAGAGTTAGTGGGCCACCTTACAGTATGTGCATGGGATATGATATGGTGGTAGGGAAGCTGCAGCTTGCTTGCTTGATGGTTGTCCACAAGGCTCTTAAGGTCCAGTTCTTATTCCAGCTGTTGGGCCATGGCGTTTGAAGCCCCTTATGCATGTATAATATGATTGTGGTATTAACTGGATTGGCCACCTTTTTATTGTTATACTGTATGCACTCTTTTTATTGTAATTTTGTGTAACGGTATTCAGGAGGAAAAGCTGCAGCCTAGACAGCCATCAAACAAAAGGTATTTCAGCCCTTAGGATGAAGCAAGGAAAACACCTCAGAAGGGACCCTCCCCAGTTTTCTGAAAAGTAAAAGCAAAGGGAAGAGGTGCTTTCAGGCATATTTCTCTTACTGTAATCTTACAACAAATGTAGTGTTAATATAGGTAATCCTTAACTTACAGCCAGAATGGAGGCCGTAATTTACATCATAATTCATGACAGTTGTAAGTCACCGCACCCACACGACCGATTTCATTTTACAACACTGATTGTTTTGCAACAGTCATAAAGCGAGCCAATGTCATGTGACCACAGAATGCAGCCAACGGCCGTAAAAATGAGTTGGTTGCCAAGGCACCCGAAAGGCAGTCATGTGACTGCGAGGTATGTTTGTGTGTGCCACCATTGGAAAACGTGAAGTACCTTTGGAGGGGTGGGATGTTAAAACTTCAAATGGTTGCTAAGCGACCATTAAGCAAGAACTATCTGTACTAATCTGTACTTCTTGTTCTGGACTTCCTCAAAGGGCTGACCATTTCTTGTTTTGTTTTTATGCTGTGAGCTACCCAGAGGCGATTAAAGTTAGGTGCTAAAAA
The DNA here is from genome assembly GCA_032467955.1 of Pseudoxenodon macrops. Taxonomy (NCBI): domain Eukaryota; kingdom Metazoa; phylum Chordata; class Lepidosauria; order Squamata; family Pseudoxenodontidae; genus Pseudoxenodon; species Pseudoxenodon macrops. The sequence continues at coordinate 317,323 of JANHFT010005295.1, read as the reverse complement.
GGTAAAGGCTGCCCCTGCACATGCATGCTAGTCGTTCCCGACTCTAGGGGGCGGTGCTCATCTCCGTTTCAAAGCCGAAGAGTCAGCGCTGTCCAAAGACGTCTCCGTGGTCATATGGCCGGCATGACTAAACACCGAAAGCACACGGAATGCCATTAACTTCCCACCAAAGGTGATCCCTATTTTTTTACTTGCATTTTTTATGTGCTTTTGAACTGCTAGGTTGGCAGAAGCTGGGACAAGTAACGGGAGCTCACTCCGTTACGCAGCGATAGGGATTCGAACCGCTGAACTGCTGACCTTTCTGATCGACAAGCTGAGCGTCTTAGCCACCGAGCCACTGCATCCCTATTAAGTTAGGTGCTATCCATGATAAATTGTGTAATTTTAAATTAAAGATATGTTATATTCTGGCTCAGGATGGTAGGAGATGTTGATTTTCAGCAATAATTTTACCGATCCTCAGTGGTGCTGTTACAGGAAAGCATAAAAAGAGATGAAGGTCTTCACGTGGCTGCATATGATGCAAAATAGAAAGAAGAACAGGAGGAAGAGCTGAGGCTTCCCAGGGTGTGGCTAACAGTCCCAGAGGTATGGGGTTCTGGGGCTGCTTGCTGCCCCACAAGGCTGGGCGCAGGGCAGCCAAAAGGACCTAGATGGGGGGAAATAGGCAGATGGGAGGACTTGAATCACTCTGCATTTTAAGTGCAGACGGCCTGCCGAAAGCCTAAATTTTGATCATGTGACAGGGGGACGGGACACTGCAACAGCCATAACTTCAGGTATGGGTTGTAAATTCATTTCTTTCAGTATCGCCATAACTTTGAAAGGTTGCTGAAGAAATGGTCATAATTCGAGGACTATGGTACCAATACACGTATGTCTTGTAATGTTCCCATTTTGTTAAAAAAATAAACATAAAACTCCTCCTGATCACTTTTATACAACTAGCTTTATTGCTTTTTAAAGTGCACGTGAACCTGATTTCATTGTCAACCCTTTTTAATTTCACACGTACATTTTTAGTTTGCGGGCTGAATGTTATCACTGGGAAAACAAACTGGACTTTCTGAATTTAAATAAATGCATACCTAATTAAAAGTAAACATTTGAAAAAAGAAGTCTGACAGAACTAAATCAGTGTTATGATTAGTGTAAGAGGAAATATCCAACTCCACTTGTTAGCTTACATGCAAAGGTAACTTCTGTTAGAAATTTGTAATGATTGATTGATCCTGTTTTGGCAGAATCATAAGGAGATTCCTAAAAAAGGCATATTCTCTTAAACCCGTGATGGGGAACTTATGGCAAGCGTGCCCAAGATGGTACGTAGAGCCATCTTTCCGGACATGAGAGCTGTCGCCCCACTCACCGGCAGCTGCGCATACGTGCATGCGTGCTCCAGCTGGTGTTAGGGCCTCCTGTGTGCATGCATGCAATTCAAAGGACCCAGCTGGTCTTTGGAGCTCTCCTGACCATGCTTGTGTGTCTGAGCATGCATGCGAGAGTACTTGCGCGTAGCACTCGCATGCGCAGATGGCATTCGCATGCATGCATTGCACACATGGAAACTGCACACATTCACAGATGGTTTGATTGTGTGCACAGTGCACGGGGGAGTCATGCAAAAGCTGTGCATATGCGCAGGTGGTGCAGTTGCATGAGAAACACACAGGGGACGAGCCATGCGTTAACACACAGACGCGCAAACGTGTGCCTGCTTAGCGCTCAGTGAGCAAAAGGTTCATCACCACTGTCTTAAACCATGAACAAGTAATATTATTAGTAAAATATGCCTTAAAATCAGTCCCCCTACCAGAGCATTAAAAAAAGAGAGAGAACACTGTATTTTTTGGTTACATTTCCTAACCAAAAGGCCACAACAATTTGCCTACGGGTTATTTTAAGAATCCAAAATTCCTTCTGCCTTCATTCACACTCAGCCTGCAGAGTATGACTTGCTGATATTCAACCCGGAAGGTTGAGGAGAAAACCATCCATCCCCAGATATGCTAAGCAAAAGCATTGCAAATCAAAGGCAGCACAGTCATTCTCATTTTCCTGATTTAAAACTAGTGCCACATTCAATCCTAACCAAGGCCAAAATAAGCTATTATCTGCTGCTTGCCAAAGGTCAAAAAATACTTCCATGACGGTTCATTTCATGCATAAGACTGGTCAGATGAATCTGCTGAGAAGTAGACTTAAGACGGGTGGGCATATGATACCTTGAATTTAAACTTTACTACAGCCATTTACAGAATAGAATAATAAGAGCATAGACTATATGGAAATAAAATATTGTAATAAAAAGAGGCAGACATAAAAAGCAGTTATAAGATAGCAAACACTGCCTCAATCAATATTGCAGGGAAGAAGAATGAGGAGGAGGAGGAGGAGGAGGAGGAAGCAGGAGCAGGAGGAGGAGGAGGAGGAGAAGTCAAAACATATTATCAGCAAACCTGGCCAAAATAGAAATATTTAGGTAAATAGCTATAGTTTTATTCATACCTAAATGAATAATGGATAAATCTGACATCATTATAAAGTCATCCTATACTGTATGTAAAATATATTAGGCAGTGCATAAAGCAGGTAAGTATTAGTATGTGCTAACAGCTCCAACACAAATTGCCTTCCTACGTATTGGAGCAACTCCTACCAACTTATTTTGACACCAGCAATGACAGAAATCACAAAGAAAATTGCTAGAATCAACCCACAAAACCATTTGCACTGGGCTGAAAAGGTTGGGGAACAAATGGGGATGGGCTGCTTCCTACTTCCTGATGTGAGTAGCTCCTTAACCTTTACACAAAACAGATATAAGATATCAAAAGATCTGGGCTCAGCGGTTTTAAGTAGAGGGAAGAATGGCAAGTTCCAGACTTGGAGAAAGAAGGCTAAATTCCTAAAGAGCTTTACCTGCCCTCCCTCTCTCTGTAATGTGCCTCTTCAAAATACTACAGCACAGCAGTCTACTAACTGTAGTAAAAAATATTCATGTGTTGGAGCAATGTAAAACCAAATTTCAAGACAAGTCATTAAAGAACTTGCAATTTGGAAATGCAAGAAGATGGACTACATCCAGGTTTACAGATGGTAGTACCTGGTGCCAGTTATCATTGTCAATTCATTTCCAGGATGAAAGATAGAAAGAGAACAGAGACCATTCTCTGATGAGTATTTTCTTCAGAGTTACAGCTATTCCTGTCAACCACAGCAACAATGCTTACTGGCACCACCCCCGGAATCACAAAACACCATCATTTCTTTTCACTGCATTTATAAGAATCAACTGTGCCATAATTTTTCCCTATTTTTTCCCTTTTGGTATAACATGCAGAAACAGTTGCACTGAAAATGGGAACATTATGTATGAGAAACACAGAGATGCTGTCCCAGTCCAGTAGTCTCTCCATCTGTATTATTTTTTAAGAAAGAAAACACTGAGATACAGGTACATAATTGGGCCCTGAACTATAATTTACACTATTTATCTAGCACTAACTGTTTATCTGAGCTTGTCGATCAGAAGGTCGGCAGTTTAGAGGTTTGAATCCCTAGCGCCGTGTAATAGAGTGAGCTCCCGTTACTTGTCCTAGCTTCTGTCAACCTAGCAGTTCGAAAGCATGTTAAAAATGCAAGTAGCAAAATAGGGACCATTTTCGTGGTAAGGTAACAGCGCTCCGTGCACCTTCGGTGTTTACTCATGCCGGCCACATGACCACAGAGACGTCGTCAGACAGAGCTGGCTCTTTTCAGCTTAGAAACAGAGATGAGCACTGCCCCTAGAGCTAGAAACAACTAGCACACATGTGAGGGGAACCTTTAACTACCTTTTTTTTCGGAGTATAAGATACACCTGAGTATAAGACGCATCTTAGTTTTTTGGGAGGAAAATAGGGAAAAAAATCTGCCTACCAGGTATTTATCTGGCTAGCGTCCTTAGTCTGGTCAGCTTCTAAAGCACAGCTGATAGAGAGGAGCAATGAACAAAGCATGTAAAGCCAGGAAGATCATTAGCACCTGGGGGGAAAAAGGTTCTTTGGAGGGAGTAGCAATGAAAAAAGGCTGCAAAGACTTAGGACTGGAAAAAAAGCTTATTTGGAGGGAGTAGCAATGAAGCAGGGGTCTCCAACCTTGGCAACTTTAAGACTTGTGGACTTCAACTCCCAGAGTTCCTCAGCCTTTGCTCAGCCTTTGCTGGCTGAGGAACTCTGGGAGTCTTAAAGTTGCCAAGGTTGGAGACCCCTGCTC
>JANHFT010005295.1:299095-312963 GCA_032467955.1 Pseudoxenodon macrops | reverse complement strand
TCTGAGTTTCCTGTTCCTGTATAAGAAATGAACTGATTGGTTGTCAGACTCCCAGGGGGTGGGGGTCTTAGCTAACATTGTAGGCTGTCTGTCAGGCCTGGTTGAATGTTGATGTAATCTCCCTAGGTGCCATGAGTTGTGTTGCTAATACTACCTTTGTTGAATCTTGGGTGAGGGCATTTGCTACTGAGGAAGGTGGGGGCTATTAAGCGTGAGTCTGCTTCCTGCCCGTTTCTCCAGTTCTCATCCAAGGAAATATAATATTCTGCCTTTTTGATATTTCCTAGGATGTTTCATTCCTCTAGGAGGAGTGGGTGGGTGCTAACTTCCTTCAACTGTGTGCAGAGTTGGGCTGGTGGTCCTGCCATTCGGTTTCTGTATTGTAAGGTCTGTGCTGCTGTGCTGGTGAGGGAGCTAGCCATGACCCTCACCCAGGTGGCAGCAGCATTATTATGCCTGGCTGAGCCTGCATCTTCATCTCCTTCAGAGCAACAAACACCCAGGGATTCCCATCCTCTCAGAGGATGTGGACATCCAATGGCAATGCTGAATGGCAACTGGGGGCAGAGCAGACTGGTGGATCAGCTGGAGGCCTGCACCTTGCAAGTTGCAAGGCCTGCCACATTAGTAGTGGCCCTCTTTACCTCATCCTTGCTCAAAACAGCAGTGTTAGCAGCTTCAGAGTAGTTCACCTTTTGGTGCTAAAGAAGTGGTTGAAGGAAGGATTAGGATTGACAAATTTTGATGACAGGGGATCTCAAGAGATAACGGAGAGGAGCTGGTAGTGGTAGAGAGCTGATGCCTACACCCCTTTCCAGGTGAGCAGTGGAGGGGGTGGTACAGCCATCCAATTTGTGCCAGATTGATCAAGTGATTGGGAACAATTTGGATTCTACCGTAGAATCCCAGGTGGAGACAATTCAAGGACCTGGTTGCTAATTTTGAAGTTTTTAATATCTCAAAGCTGGGTATGTCAAAGACCTTTTCCTGTAAAAATCTGCCCACCCAATTTAACAGAGAAAACTCATCAAATATTGACCTATTAGGACAGTGATGGCTAACCTTTTTATGCTCAGGTGCCAAGTGTGCACACGCAATAGTGCGCGTGGCCACACCCATAATGCAATGCCCCCCCCGCGCATGTGTACTCAGGCCTCACTGAAGCCTCAGAACTTCCCTTTGGGCCTTTGGGCCACTTTTCGCTCTCCCCAAGCTTCAGGAAAGCTTCCTGAAGCCTGGGGAAGGTGAAAAAGACCTCCCCCATCTTCTGGAAGGCTGACAATCAGTTGGTCAGCATTTGCATGCGCACTGGAGATGACATAGGGCAACGCCTTGCATGCCCTCAGATATGGCTCCACATGCCACCTGTGGCACGTGTGCCATAGGTTCTCCATCACAGTATTAGGAGATACAGTCGGACGGATTCAAAGATAAGGTGTTTTCTGCAGGTAGAAGAATTTGTCTGGAAGAATTTGCCCTTCAAGTAAAGTAGGACATCCCAGGTCCTTTTCTGCAAGGCCTTCTGCAATTCCAGAACCATTACAGGTTGCCCTTAAGTTACAACCACAATTGAGCCCAAAATTTCTGTTGCTAAGTAAGAAAGTCGTTAAATGAGTTTTGCCCCATTTCATGATCTTTCTTGCCACAGTTGTTAAGTGAATCACTGTAGTTAAGTTAGTGATGTGGTTGTTAAATGAATCTGGCTTCCCCACTGACTTTGCTTGTCAGAAGGTCACAAAAGGTGATCAGACGACTCAATCTATAATATTGCTTGATGTTTGAGTTTGACAGCCCTGATCTAGAACAATAGCAATGTAGGATATAAAAAGCAGGTGGTGTAAGCAGATAAAGTTCAAATATATGTTCCTACAAAAGAATGTATGACATAATTTAAATTAATTCTGACTGAGTAATAAGACTTAATGCTTACAGTTGATTTCAGATGCAAATATTAGATAAAGTCACAATATTCCAAACTATGAATAAAAGACAGACTGAATGTAGGTATAAAACATGCTTTTATTTTTAAAGTAGGATAGTGCCCAGACCTTAAGACCATGTTGTCTGTTGAGGATAAACACAAATACAAAGCTTTAGAAAAACAAACTACTTTATCTAAACAACTGGGTTGCAGACTCCCATTTATGCAATAATTCATACTTAGTAATACATACTTGCATTTATTTGATCTATATCAATTAGCTTTGTACAGCAGTGACAAGGTTCATATCATACAAGTTGATTGGCCATTGCAAGAAAAAATAAATATATTTATAGTTCAATTTTTATTATGTATTTAACACTTCAATACGAAGGTAAAAAAACTTCATTTCAACTATCTGAAGTTTATAGAGAGGTCTGAGCTCAAAGACATGCAAACAAATACCGGTATGTGACAAATACTCATCATAATTTTGAACAAGTTATACACTGTACATTAGCTAGAAGTTAAAGTCTATGACCCTATTACATTCTGAAAATCAATTAAACTGTGTTTTAAAACAACAATAACACTATCACATTTATTGGGCTAGGAATACAGAAATGATAAAATCTTCATTTTACTATATCCACATAGAGGCGTGTGGTTTTTCAGCAAAGATGCAAGCATTTTACTCAGCCCTTACTACCCTTGCACCATGTAGCACCACAAGGGCGCAAAGACTGATGCATACACCCACAGTATCACACTTAGACCCCACTGGTTTTTGGATTGTGCATTTAATATTTAAGTACAATGATAATTTTTTCAACCCAGAATCAAACACTATCAATTTGGTTTATATTGATTTACAACATTCAGATCACCGGTAAACTTTAGTTACAAAAACAGTGAAGAAGGGATGCTATTCACCCTTGGGTTGCTAAAGAGATCATACTATTTACCACTGTGTCTGGCAGTATAAACAGAAAAGAATAATAGCCCAAAAGAAATTGGTGGATGGGAGGATAGAATCTAAAGATTGCAATGTGATGGCACACATTTGTATAGTTGCATGCATCAGTGTAAATGCATGCACCTGAGGTATTTTTTCCACTTGAAAAAATACTATACAGTACATTATTATCTATTATGACTGAGCTTGAATCACTTAAAATAATGATATTTGGCTGCTTGGATCCTAGCTACATAGATAACTATTGTATTTCTGATTCTTCAGAAATTAGGTGCATATGTTACAATACCATAGATTCTATCTTAAACTGCTTAAAATGTATGAGATCCATAGAACTAGAATTATTCAGGCATTTTAGCAAGATTTGATAATCTACAATAACATTTAATGTTCTACAGTGGACCATGAGTTATTGCTTCATTTAGATGCAAGATGAGCAGAGTCTGTTACCATATTCAGCTAAATTAATGTGTTTCATGTGAAACATTTTTTTTGTCTGTGAGTCCATTAGAAATCGGTTGCACTTTCTGCCATTCTTGCTCTTAACAGACTGCTATTGCAGTTACACAGAGCAAAATTAAAGTGGCTAACAGTGGGACACACACAGCTTTTAAGCTCTGGTAATTCCTTCTTCAGTCGGTCAAGCTGCTCTGTCTGGAATACATTTGGCTGCTCGGGCATCCAGTCATAAATCCTAAAATAGACAAAGAAAAGAATTAAAATCTACTATCAATCTGTAACAAAGCTGTATTGGAAGACACATAAAAGTTAAATGCCAACACTTAAAAACTATTGAACATTGAATAATCTTAAAATGGGTTATATGTACAGTTTGTATCCTAGCATGTTCATCTATATCAATCAATGATCGTTTCCAAAATAGGCACTCGGTGTCTAATATGCTACTAAATGGAAGTCTGAAGGTAACAATGCTAATATGGATGCCAGAAATTTTACTGGTTGTTAGGCATTACTGGGTTATAAATTGAGCCAAATTTCAGACTACATGCATGAACTCAGCATAATTCCATTACTTATTACTCACATGCCATGTTATTTAATTTGTATATACGTATTAGGCACTCCAGAGTTGCCCAGGACTGAGATTATGTTGCCAAAACAAAGCAATAAAATGGCCAACATTTGGCAAGATCTTTTGTTCGGTTACTAAATATGAAATGAAATAGATAAGTAAATCTGATTTTCCTCATTTCCATAATTATTCCCACCCTCACCCCCAAATAGATCAACACTGTGTGGCAGAAATTAGGGAGACTGGAGTCATTTCAATAGTGGAAACAGATGTGATTTATGTTCCTGTCTCATTCATATCCTTAAAAATCCACAAAACACATGCAAAAATAATAATAATAATAATACCCAGCCCAACCCTTTTTTGATGTGACTACTCTTTCAGAATTGTCACCCCAAGTCCTTCAGGAAGGAAGTTCCCCTTACTCTATAGTTCATTTGCTAAAGAAAGGATAGTATAAACCTTGTTTTCAAATCACAAGCATGCCATATAAAAGGAATTAAAAAGAAACAGGGATCCCAGAATTATTTTAGAAAAGCATTCTGGGAAGCAAATACAAACCTGGCATATCACGTGGAAGTTGAGGATCTTGTAAAATTCTAGAGGAAGAGGAATCCATGTGTCAAGGGCTAATTTAGTTGCTTGCCTATTACAGATCCTGAGGCTAGCATGCTCAACAGTTTTAATGTTCTGAAGTGGGATAGAAAAATCTGTACTACAAATGACTCTGGATTATCTCTGATGATTGGCAGTTAGAGTGGAAGAGAGTCCAACAGTGTCTACAGCCGCATATTCCCCATCCCTGCTTCAGATTCTTGTCAATGGTTTGTAAGTATACATATTTTTGCCTGTTCTCCCAAAACTAACAGTCATCCTCAGGGCTCTAATTTCAGAAAGATTACGATTACAACTATAATGTAGTTTCAAACTGATCAACTGTTCCAGGCGGTGGGGATTGCTGCAGCTGTTTCCAGCTGCTGCCTGTAGCTGCCACACCAACACCCCCCCCCCAAGGTATGGCAAACCACTGTGGCCCTCTCTGTGATGCAATATTAACTTCATAAGACGCACAGACATTTCCACCCACATTGTATGTGTGTGTGGCGTCTTATGGAGCAAAAAATATGGTACGTTTGCTAATTATCAACTGGATTTTACTCTCAGCAGAATTACCCATATTTGGAATACTAACGTAATACTGAAGAACTTGGTGACCTACATATTTATCTTACACCAATGGATAGGAACATCATTGCTAGATAATGATACTCAACAAGATGGTTTAGTTTGGTTAGATGGTTTTACTCTTATCTTTTTCTGTGCCTTTGAGTCACTGTTAATAACTCTTGGTAACCGCTCCAGCAGTTTTCTTGGCAAGATTCTTTGAAGTGGTTTGCCATTGTTTCGTTCCTAGTGCTGAGAAAGAATGACTGGCCCAAGGTCATCAAGATGGTTTTGTGCTTAAAGTGGGATTAGAATCACAGTCTCCAATTCTAGGCTGGTGCCTTAGTCACTATATCAACTGAGTCTCTTATTTAAGCCTGTTTATTTTATCTAATGCAGCACGGATTTCAATTGGCGACTTTTAAAAAACTGTAGTAGTAAAGTCAACAATCAAAACCTGGTTTCATTCAATCAAGTCCTTTACAACATTCTCTACTTTGAGATGCCAACTTCCCTGCACAATGTCTACAGTTGACCCAGTTATGGATATTATGGCAGCATAATAGGTTTCCCAAATAACTTTCCAGTTGTGAACTGTCTTTAAGAAGATAACTAACCACTGCATTTGAACAAGCACTTAATGGTTGGTCAACCACAAGACTGATGATTAGTAAAGTATGCCAAAATTTAAAGTCTTGAGTATTTAATAGCTGAAGAACAATATGGAGAAAGGGCAGGGATGCAGATGTTGTGGTATAGAGATTGGCTGATAGATGAATTATTCCCTAGAATGATTAATTCATTTCAGACCAGTTAATGATGAAAACTAAGACCCATTGTCTCCACTACCCTCAAAGGTTTGCAAGGCATTACAGTCTTTTTGCCCACGATTTTGCCTATGCCTATTCTACAATGCACCACTGTTTATTTTAGGTGGAACTACTGTATTTTTCGGACTCAAGACGCACCAGACTATAAGATGCACCTAAATTTGTAGGAGGAAAACAAGAAAAAAAGTTTTTGGCCTCCACACATCGTGTTTTCGTCCTCCCTGGCCCCCAGAAGTATTCTGCAGTGCTCTGCACAGCCCATTTTCACCAAAAAAGGGCTCGTTTTTGGGCTCTCAAGCCCCCCAAAAACAGGACCAGTGGAGCACTGCAGTGTGTTTCTGGGGGCCAGGGAGGGCAAAAATGTGACGCACAGAGGGCTCAGGAGCCCAAAAACACCCGTATTCAGTCTATAAAATGCACCTAAATTTTCACCCACTTTTTTGGGGGGGGAGGTATGTCTTATACTCCAAAAATATTTACAGCAAATATGTTCCTTCCAAATAAGGATCAAAGAATTAGTACAAACACACCTGAAATCTGATAAATAGAATTGTTTTGTCTCTGTAACTGTTCTTCACAGAGGGAATAGAAACACCCTTAAATAAAACCAGCACAGTAAAAGAATTGTAATGAATATAATCTTCAGTATTATTATTCTGATCTCAAATGGAGAAAATCCTGCTCAAAAAATAGAAACTAGAAAACTGAAGGCCAACTAGATTTTTTGGACATAGCCATATTTCCCAGAATCTGTGAGGCCAAGTGGGATATTTTTTCTGTAACTGACTACATCCATAACATCTTGTTAAGTTTAGTACACCTCCGTCTTTTGCTAAATGCCAGTATTGTTCCTCTTCTCTCAAGCAGTGTAGACACCCCCACAGAGTGGCTATTCACAAGATTACATTACATTAGCATGATAAAAGTTCACATTTGGGGTTAGGTCAGCAAATGAAAAACTTTATTTGAAATTTGTTGCAATCAGAGACAGCTGTTCTACTTGTTCAAATACTTCACCAACATAATAAAGCCAAGTAACTGGATTCCACTGCATCCTCCTCAGAGAATTTAAGAATGTGCATGAAATGGAAACTTGCCAAGCAGTTCTGAGTGGGCTGCAGTTTTGCAGAATCAACACCTAAGCCATTTTGGTTGTTCTGAAGTGCAACCAGGGTAAAGCTGGTACACTTTGTTCCCCCCTTCTTTTTCACGGGCTGCATATTGGTCCACCCACCAATTGTCCTAGTGCCTTATCTTTTTTTTTTTTTTTTTTTGCCAAAACTAAGGAAAAGCTTATGGACAGCTGTGGTTATTCAAATAGCCCATACCTATCTTCACTTCCCTTAGTCACTGATGTCAGTGCCCTTTTCCCACTTTCTTCATTCCACTCAAAACTCTTTGGTTCAGAACACAGGTTTTTGTATCTGGATCAAACACACGTTTCACTACAGAAATGGACTGCTTGAAATGAACTGTTCAATGCATGGAATGATTCATGCATACAGTGATTTGCATGTTACAGGATGTATTGGACAGGGAATCAGGACAAAATACCTACCCAAAGGTATAGATTTACATTCTAGTAATTACTATGGTATGACCTGATATAGATTTAGATTCCTATATAGATATGCAAATATAAAGAATCCCTTGTGTAGAGCTTGACTCCTGATGACTACATGAACACATTCATGTAATTTACTGACCAAAATGCAGAAATAATTTATTTAGCAATATTTGTTTGTCTTCCCAGTATAATCTATTGCTTTGGGACTTCATGGTAATCCCCAGTCCAAGTACAAATCAGCTTTAATACTGCTTAGCTTTTTTTTTTCTAGATTAGTCATGGCTGCTAGGAGTTAGTCCTATGTAAATGGGCATTTGGAAATAAATGTTTTAGATCAGCTGCTTTTTAAATCATCTGATACAACATTGAAAAGAACCATAAATTCGGCCTAGGCAAATGTTTCATTTAATTACCGGCCTGATGTAGATAAAATGCAGACTATCTGCCGCACAAAGTTTGGTGATGAGAAGTGCATGTATATTTATCCATTCTTCCTTCCTCCTTTTACACAGGCATCCCTGAAGCAAGTATAATTGTTACAATATGCCACTCACACCATGGCAAATCTGGTTGCTGATTTGCATACAGTTAAAACTGCATACAGTATTTTGTATTAAGTAAGTTCATCATTCCTATTAGTGACTTTATATTAAGAGCATTTGGTTTCAAAACTGAAAATGCAGAGGACATGGCTGCAACACATGATGATGATGATGTCTTATTAAATGTGTATGTTGCCAATACTCAACAATAATAACAATAATTTATTAAATTTGCATGCTGCTAGAGTCTCAATAACTCTGGGCAGTTCACCATGATCAAAGAAAGAAATTATAATAAGATAATTAAAAAATAAAAGGTATAAGATGGAAGTGCAATGAAGTGAAGTGTCTCCCGCACTGAAGGCCTGGATAAAGAGCTATAGTAGATATAAGCATGGAGGGTAGTTTTGATCAGCTACGTTTGATTAGCAATCACCTGGACTAAGAAATGCAGTTGATCAACTTAATTCTTAAATATGAACAAAAATACTGAAATAAATTTGTTTCTGTTTATAGTCTGTTCAGTCATAATAGGGCCCAACTGAAAAATGCAAAGAGCTTAAATGTTCACTATAAGTTACATGTGATAGTTAGAATGTTGTAATACCTATCATACACTAGACCATGAACTCCGTATTCCCTCAGCTTCTTCCTGTTCTCTGGCTCATTTGCTTCATCTCCCCAGCAAAAGACAACTAAGCCTTTAGTTAGGGCATGGTCAATATATGATGGAGTTTTCAGCAACTCTTCAGTATGTGCGTTAATACCCTGAAAAAGAAATAGAATGGCTAGATCAATTTGAATGCATCAGAAATGTTACACACAATGTTTATAAAGGCACTGTGCAGTCATTACAGTACCCGTCTAACATTTAGTTTGCAACTATATATATATTACAGCACTTCAAAGTACACAAACATATATATTCATCTGCATTTAACCTTCTGAGGTAGTTATGGGAATGGTTGCTTTAAAGTGTGGCAGAAAGGGACTAGGTTTACATTTCAAAATACCTTCTGGAGATCTAAACTGTGGTACTGTCCAGGCAATGGACAGAAGAAAAACCAAACAGTTGCCATGAAATTGTATTATTGTTTTATGACTTACCAGCAAATTTTCAAAGAGTGCAAAACTTGTAGCAATCGCTGTTGTACGGCTTCTGAGATCCATGAGTTCTGGGTAAGTATCACATTTCCCTTGAGTTAGAAACAATATGGGATACTTATTTTGCTTATTTCTGACCCTGGAAAATTAAAATAAGATAAAAAATTATTATCTTCTGTGTGCTTCTAATAACACAACTATATTCTTTCTTAATTTAGAAAATTTAAAATAATCAATATCACTTATGTACATAGCAATGGTGTAAGAAAATTAGAGTGATGACCACCACCTTAGTAAAGCCAGGTGCCCAAAGATAATGGGGAATGTACTCCAGCAATTGTTGAAAGGCCATAAAATCCTCAGTTGCTATTCCTAAAGAATATGAAATATTCTGAATCCCTCTTCTAAAGTAAAATGTATTACCAAAATCCAGCAAAGTTATACATGTAGGAAGTGCTACCTTTGACAGGAGTTTCCTTTGAATTGAAATATTCAGTTTAAAATACCATTAGTCTATTATAACCTTTTTATTTGGGCTCTTAAAAATATAGATTTCATTGTTTACAAACATTTAGTTAACATTTCCTACATGTATAACGTTGCTGGATTTTGGTAATACTTTTTAACTTTAGGAGAGGGATTCAAAATACAGTATTTTATATTCTTTAGGAATAGGAACTGGGGATTTTGTGGCCCGTCAACAATTGCTGGAGTACATTCCACATTATCTTTGGGCAGGCTGGCTACTAATTTTAGTTACTCAATACTGCAATAGATACCCTTATTCCTTGGCTTAGAGATTTGAAGCATAGTAACATGAGGATTGTTGGCACATGCCTGTTTCTATTAGCATTTGGGGAGAGGGGAGAATGTGAATCTTCTAGTTATACAGTATTTTAAATTCTACTGATATAAAACATGTCTAAGATAAAACTACTAAATTGAAATGTCCCTTAAAATATTTTCATTAAACTTACATTGTGCATATATCTGCATCAAATGAAGAAAATATAACCCTCCTTCTTCCAGCTTTGAGCAGAACAGTCTTCAAAATTATATCTAGATAGACGTTCATGTCAAAATAAGTTGAAAGGTTGCCATCCCACACACCATCCTACAAAATATAAAAGCCACAGAGGTAGGGTTATTGAAGTTTAATGGAAAGACACTGATTTAAGATCATGATTAGACAATATGTCTTGACATATCACTTGGCTCCAAATCACTGAAGTTATCAGTAGAGCAAAACCTCAAATTAATGGAACTCCAATTAAAGGACTTCAGCAACAAGAGAATAAATTTGCACTCAGACTTCACCTCTGAAATATCAGAGGTCAGTTTTTTTCGAAGTTTGTGCAGACAATTGTTATTATTTATGAAATTTAGGCAATGACAAAACGTTAATATCACTTGCACCTATTTACATCATTTGTTGATGTAAATGTCATGTATACTAATGCAAATGATATAAAAACACAAATAAGGCAATATTAAGTGAATGTCAACCGGTTTAACACATATTTGGCCTTAAAAGACACGTCTTGCCACCATATGGTCTTATACACCAAGGTTTCATTGTACAGAATGGAATTGTTATTTTACCATTTTGGGTCAAATAAGCAGATGAATCTTTTGGGAAATTTCGCTTTTTCTCTATATAAACATTGTGTAGTATAGAATTAAATAGCAATTCTGAATTTTTACTTGGATCACGTACAGATTTCATATCTCCATGTTTCACTCAAGTCATAGTCTTTCATCTTAAAAAAAAAATCTTCCTCACACCGAAAGGTCTGCATCAATCTATTGTGCTAGTTCATGGTCCTATACATTGTACTAACAGACAACCACTGCAAATGTCTTAATCTCTTCCAACACCATTGTTTTATAATATAACTATTGGCTTAAAGGAAGTAGATAAAACTTAAGGTTTATGTAAACACTGTATATTAAAACACTGATTATTACCTTTTGCTGGCAGATCCATTTGATTTCTATATTAAATCCAACTTCTTCAGGAATCAATTCTAGTACCTAGATAAAAAAGGAATTCCAGCAATATAAGCACTACTGATCAGGCTAAGTATAAAACATTGATTTACAGACCTGCAGTCAATGGTTTTTGGCTATTACGGACAAAATCTGAAGTTGTAAATGCTATGTAAATTATAATTTTACATACACAAATTGAAAATTTGGCATTACACAATTGATCAGTAAAATTATTAACTTTCCGGTATTTAGAAGTGATTAAAAAATTTTTTTAAATACCTTGGAATTCTTTTTAAAATTTGTAAGAGTTGTTTTTGAAGACTTCCAAATGGTAGCTCAAAAATCAATTATATTATCTAGTGTTCTATTACATTGTAATGAATGCCACACAGAAAATCTACCATCACATAAAAATAGGTGCAACCAACCAAAGGAAATTTTAACCCTTATCTAAGCTGAATACTCTTAACTCTGTGCTCTTAAGTTTAATGGTACATTGCAAAATTTGATTCTTAAAAATATAAACTTTATTAGGCTCACTTCATCAATGAATGCATTGTTTGCTATATTAACTTCCTAGCTTTTCATTAACTTAATCAACTTTCATAAAAACTTTTAAGATTTTCTACTTATAGATTTTTTTTTTAAAGTGCATTCAGTTAATGTGAAGATAAGCATTTTGTAATAGCCACCTTAATGTTTATCTGGTATTTATCTGCTACCTAGCTTTAATTTATTTTCATTAATTATATGAAATTTTAAATTTGATATATATATTTTGGTTATTCTTGCATATCAAATTAACAAAATAAATGCTAACAGAGTTCCATGAGACAGAGACACTGAAATCCTTGTCTATAAGCTGTCTTTAGCCACAATCATTAGAAGCATAAAAGTTCAGCTCTGATTATGCAACAGATTTACAAAACAACTTACAAAACAACAAAAACAATTAAAATTATTTACATCATCTTGCTCACTATCTGTAATAGAACCAAATATTATTTTAGTATTTTTTAAAATCATAGGATTATTCTCTTAGGTTTGAATACCTCTAGTATTCTATTTCAGAGCTTTTACTAAAATGTACTAAAATGACTAAATGGTAACTTACTGATTGTAAAGAAGGGAATGGCTGCATCTCAGAAGGTACATTTTCTTCTTCTTTAAGCGACTCTGTAGAGAAGAAATATAAAATGAAAGAATTTTTTTAAATAAACGCCACCCAATTTCAACAGTTAATGCAATTACCAATGAGGTAGAGATATCCAATTTTTTTCACTTGGAGGTAACAATTCACACACCTAACCTGATAATGGATCAGAAGCCTTTCAATGAGACCATGATGTCAATGGAAGGGACACAACTGAAAAACTAGGGGCCATTTTTGGACTTGAGGATTAAGGGTGAAAGTAGGAGACCGTGCATTCTCATCCTCACTTTTATATCACTCTTTTAAAACATTAAATCGCACCATCAACATTCTGACATTCTGCCAGGCATTTTCAGGGCCAAGGTCTCAGGCAGTTTCAGTTGGCCGACAGATTACCCATTCATTTATAAAGGCCAGCAATTTATTGCTCTAGAAATGTCAATGATCTTGCTCCAAGGCAGAGCTGTAATAAGATAAATGCAATATGTAGTGGCTAATTTAATGATAACAGCACATCTACATTGTCTCCCATTAATCTTCTTCATTGACTATTCTGAATGATAAAAACATTTCATACATCAATAAGCATATCTTATAAAATCCATCTTAAATGCTCATAAAATAGGAGGGAGTTAGACTAAAACAGAGGTCGCCAACCCCCGGTCCGTGGACCGGCACCGGTCCGCAGCATGCCAGAAATTGGGTCATGCAAACAAGTGAAGCCCCATCCGCGGGATGCAGGCAGCAGAAGAAGCCACACTACTTCTGGTCTCTGGAAAAGCCTCTCTCCACAGAACCAGTCCCTGATGCCCAAAAGGTTGGAGGCCGCTGGATTAAAAAACATTTATGCAATAATTGGCTTTCTTCAATATCTCAATATAGAATTATCAAAATGTATCAGATATATTGTTCAGCTTAACCAGGAAAACCAATTCCAAAGGGATATTACTAATTTGATTAAAGAACTACTGTTGTTTTTCTAATTTTTTTGTGGCTTATTGCTTTATTAAAAAATAGGATAGTAAATCACTAAAACCCGGGGGACATTTCTCATAAATAGGAAATATGTTTTGCATATTAACAGTGCTATATTACAAAATCTACCGTGTTTCCCTGGAATATGGCCTGGGCCTTATTATCGGGGGGGGCCTTATTATTTTGGGAGTACAGCCTTGATCCCTGCCTCACCTTCTTGCAGGCAGGAACGCCTTTTGAAATGCCGCAGGAGGCAGAGCCCAGATGAACCAAGCTAGTCCTGTAAAGTGTGCACAACGAAGCGGTGCAGGGAGTTGGTAAAACTGCCTGCGCCCACCCGCCTCTCGCCTGTGCTCACTCTGTCTCTGTTGTGGCAAAACGTGGCACAGGGAGTTGATAAAACTGCCTGCGCCCGCCCACACACCTCTTGCTTGTGCTCTCTCTCTCTCCCGGCCAAAAGAGCGCCTGCTGCAAAAGGAGCAGCTCCCGGCCAGGAGAGAGAGAGAACACAAGCGAGGCAGGCAGGCGCAGGCAGTTTTACCAACTCCCTGCACCGCTTCGTTGTGCACACCTTACGGGACTAGCTCGGCTCATCTGGGCTCTGCCTCCAG
>JANHFT010005295.1:264192-280459 GCA_032467955.1 Pseudoxenodon macrops | reverse complement strand
TGCCACCACTGCAGTGGACTAAGGTGAGCGTCTCGCGTGCAGCCCCATCTCCTCTCCCACCTGCCACCTCCCATTAGCGCCACGCTTCCTACCTTTCCCTTGTACGGTAGAACGATCAGGTTCTTTGCCTTATGTCCAGGGAACCACGTTGCAAAAGAAAACTTCTCGCGAACTCGCAAGAAGTTTTCTTTTGCAACGTGCTTCTCTGGCAATAAGGGCGAGGAAGGCGATCGTGCTACCGTACAAGGGAAAGGTAGGACGCGCGTCTCGCAGCCCACCCCACCTGCCACCTCCCAATAGCGTCCCACCAAGATGGGAGGCGGCGGCGACGGGACATCCAGTCCCACACTCGCCACCGACTGGACCCCCAAAATAATAAGCCCCCCGATAATAAGGCCAAGGCCATATGCCGGGGGGGGGGGGGTCAAAAGAAAATAAGACCCTGTCTTATTTTCGGGGTAACACGGTATATGCTAATGAATCAGTGTTTCTTAAGTATCCCAAGTAGGTGCTTTTCTGTCAAGCAAGGTTATTGAAGCATTAATCAAATGTGACTCAGTTTTTAAATATGGTAGCAAGAAAGTGAGAGAAAAGTTGAACTATTTGACAATGTTTGAATAATTCAATTTAATCCAAGGCACTGTAATCTAGTATATATGCAAGTGGCCATCTCTTGGCAAATCAGTCTGCTCTTACTAATATTCCAAGAGTATTGTGTCAGTATCCAAAATATTTGAGACTAAGGGTCATTTAATAAGTTGCTGTAACAAAAAATATGGCACTTTCACAATCTCTAATGATTAAGTCCAAAAGCAAACAGTTGTTTTCTTTTCTTACTGCCATTCTAACCAGAGATTAGGAAATCAAATTTAATCAACATGTAAAGGTGTTATTATCAATTTTAGAAATTTGGTAGTTTCCAAATACAATTCATAAAAATTTAGAGATTTGTCATCTGTTCTGTTAGAGGTTTCCAAAAAAAATTCACCTTAATACTTAAAATGTCAAATAGTACATGGAAGTAAGCCTGCATCAGTTGCTGTACTTCCAATTTTTATTTCATGTACTTTAAAATCATATTCAATTCCTGTGTTTCTAATACATAAAAAAATTAATCAGGATTTTGTCTTAATTCAGTTCTAAATGTAGGCAGTTTCTCAGCTCAAGATTAAGGAATATGAAACATCTGAGAAATATTGAGTAGATAAAATTGCTAAAAATAGATAGACAGCAAAAATACCGTAGTTTATAAAAGCACTATCCTATCATTAATCCAATTCATAGGATACATTCATTTTTCATTGAATTGCAATCCTTCTCTCATTTATTTTCACCTTGCTTGTACTGTATCCCCACACTGAAACATATACTTTACTACAATATATCTTCTCCCACCAACTCCACCCATTTTTAAACCTTTGTTGGCAACCAGGTTTATGATGGCCCTTATACTGATTCTTTATGTATGTTTCTACTCTGCTATTCCATAAAATGCATACTTACCACAGAAGCCTCTGCATCACACGGTACTTATAGCGTGCACGATACAGAGTACCTACTCAAAGGAAACACACTTACCAATACATACTGTGAAGTTTGCATGTATAAGGGGCTATATCTTATTACATTAGATCTATGTTTAAATGGTTTTAATGGCTATCTTATCATTTATAGTATAAGTGATTAACAAAATTATGACAATACTGAATTGATTTGGCAAGAGTTCTAACTTATGGATTTCCTGCCTTCTCTATGTCATTATTTACTTCTAGCATGTCCTTCAAACAGGACTTCTATTTTGAAAAAAGTTGTGAGTGCCATATTTAATACTTTATATTCAAATTTAAGTTATCAGCAACAAGGTGTTTTGAAGGTACCATTAAGTTTGATATTTTTTCTTAGGATACTTATGCTCTACACAGAAAGCAACTGAATAAGAAAAGCATAGTATATACTACTTCTATGCATTCATCACAAGTATTTATTTGGATCAATGTACATGGGTTGAGAAGAATGGATCAATTGTCATTGCTATCTATACAGAAAAATACATGCATTTCTTTTGCCATACAGATTTTATGCTCATCTAGAATATGTTTTGTTTTTAAAAAATGTGGATTTAAAGAGTCTGTTGTCAGGATATTTGAATTTCATTAGCTGACTATTAAGTACAGACACCCCCAGACTTATGCAAGACTTGACTTATATAAATTTGACTTGGAACAAAAGCAATTAAGTCCCTCATTATCCACCACCATAATTTCAACCTCAGATTTCTGGGAATATACTTCAGTTTTTGGACAGTTGGGGCAATTCTGACTTGTTCAAAAATTGAATTAGACAATATTTTTGGAATAACTTCATAAGTCTGGAAGTGCCTGTAGATTACTTTTATTTTCAAACATGTTACCATCAAATAGCCAAGACGTTTAATTGAAGTTCATTGATGTATACATACCTTGGGTTCTAAGAAACTTCCTTGAAAATATCGATATGTAATATTCTTTCCACTGGGAAGATTAACTGTAGCTTTCCACAGCAGACTGCAGAAAAAAAAATTTTTTTTAATTCAGGAAAGTTAAATAACAACACATAAAAATCACTGGCTGTGTAAGTGTATATACACATGCATGCACAATGGGATTTAAAAACCTTTATACTCCCTTTTCCTTTAATAGTAGAGATCATAGCTTTTAATTACCTCCATAGGTTAAATAGAACATAAAAATTATCCCAGTATCCTAGCACATTATTCAGGATTTTTAAAAAGGCATTTATCACGTGTTTTCAGACAAAGTAGCTTGCATGTTCTAGTAAAGCTTCCAAACAGTGAAAAAAGAAGCTTTTTACATTTTAAAAAGAAACATGAAATCTAATGAATGTGAAAGAGTTTTCCTGACCGTCACAATATTTTGTTACTCAAACATAAACTAAGAATGGTCAATATATAGCTCTTGGATCCATTTCAAAAGTCCTCTGAAAATGACTCATTCTTAAGAAAACAATGTACTTTCCCAAGCAGGATATTATACAGCATTGAAAGGTGTAGAGAAAATAAAAAGAGCATGTGCTATTGTGCAACAACTATCAACTAGAATGTGTTTCCCAATTAGCGATTAACCTTGTGTGAATGCAACTTATTCAGACTTCATTTATGACAATAATACTGCTTTATAGTACTTAACAACTACCCCAATGTCTCTGGGCAAACCCTTCTCACAAGGTGTTAGCTGTGGGGAAAACAGGAGGTGGTGGCATGATATATGCTGCCTTGAACTGTAAAAAGGGTGGGAAATAAATTTAACAATCAATCAAATAATCCTTAACTTTTAGGCATGTCAAATCAGTTAAGAACAATGGAATTTGATACCATTGAAATAAGTGACACGAGGAAATAACTTAATATTATCCAGACCACTGTTACAGTTATTATTGAGTTTTAATGTACTACTGAAAAGAGCTTACGTATCACCAGCCTCCTCTTCTGGGTGAAGGATTACTGCACACTGAGGATTCCAGTTTCCTAGAGAATAACAGCTTCCACATATAGCCAAAACCTCTCCTAGAAAAGAAGTGTCAGAAAATAAATAATAAACTTTCAAATATTGAGTATTTATATTAATACAAATAACAAATAATATATATTGAAGCAAAATGATACAACCTGTACTGATATCTGATCTAAATAAGCTTAATGACTTGAATTTCAGAGTTGTTACATTTTTGTTAACTAACTTATTTTTGTCATATATTTTATTTTAAACACTGTTAATATAGTTGTTTTTTTCCTTCACCATATAATCATTGCATCCAAAGTACAACTACTTTAAAACATTATTTTGAAATGCCCTGTTTACATACAAAATAGCTGTTCCCTATCATTTTAAATTATTATTACCATATTTTGGAAGTGCATTTAAGTGTTTTGCACACAAATCAGTTCTGTTTTCAGTTTAAAACATTATTTCAAATTCAAAGTGCTTTCCAGATTATTGAAGAAGCTTGTTTGAACTGTGTTCTGCACAGTTTGCACATACCTACTTCACATCCCATCTTAAATAAATAATAGCAACAGCGCACACAGCAGAACAGAAAATTCATAATTTTGTCTGTACTTTGCTGTAAAGATTACACTGAGATACATTAGGATTACTGGTATATATATTAGCATTATATAGATATCACACATGGGGGCACAAAAGAGTGGTTTTTGTTTAATACTATGTACATCAGTATCAGTGGTGAGATTCAATTTTTTTTTACTACTGGTTCTGTGGGTGTGGCTTGGTGGGCGTGGTGTGGCTTGATGGGCATGGCTTGGGGGTAGCAGGGGAAAGGATACTGTAAAATCTCCATTCCATCCCCACTCCAGGGGAAGGTTACTGTAAAATCTCCATTTCCTCTCGATCAGCTGGAACTCAGGAGATAGAGAATAGATGGAGGTAGTATTTACCGGTTCTCCAAACTACTCAAAATTTCCACTAGCGGTTCTCCAGAACTGGTCAGAATCTAATCTAAGGTATCCACAACTTGCTAGATGCTAGGGGATTTGTTATGCAATATTTCTGAATATGCTATCTAATGAAATTTGAAAAGGATCAGTTACACAATTAGACAACATACAACCCAAAAATGAAAAGAACAAAACCGCTCTACACTGCTTTAAAAGAGGGCCAGGCAACTTGAAGTGCTAGGACCACATGCAGTTTTCCAACATCTCTTTTCTGGTCCCAAGTTCACTATTTTCTGAATCATTAAATTTTGCATGGTTTTGTGATGGTGGGAAACAACATTAAGTGTACGAATGTCGAAACTCATATTATCATACTCCCCCAATGAATTGGGAATGTAATTCTAAGAACTTCCACTTCCACAACTGGGGCATCATACTGGAAAAGCTGTGTTAAAATATTCTTCATGCAATTAATGAAGGTGAGAGAAAGGGAAATAGCCAGGTGGAGAATGGTGGCAAGTTCAGCCTTCTGAGATATCATGCTGGATTATATCAGGAACTACAATATGGTGGTTTAGTTAATTCCAACAATGTGGTTTGGAAAATGTAGCCTATGAGCTAGATTTACTTATGGATCAGGCAATATTAGCTAATTCCATAAACAATGACTTGGAACAATGTGCAAACCAAGCCAAGCAGCAATTAATGCAAAAAAAAATATCAATTCTCTGTGTGATATATTAGAAATTATCTCACTTATACTTCCTGACAATAATGCATGCTTTATGAGTTGTCAACATTTCTCCCTGCCAATTCTCCACACTTTGGCTGGGTATGTTTTAGGGAAGGTGGGGGGACAGGGAAGAAGAGCCACTAGAGAGTTATAATGCTTCAGCAAATCAGAAGTCACAGAAAAAGCAGCAATTCTTAACCCCGTCCAGCTTGGCAAATAAAGTAGTAGGATATTGTATGGAGTTTGCCCTTGTAATTCCAGTACGCAGGAGCAGAACATGACATTATAACAATATACCTATAGCTGAGGTTCCCACTGTGATACCAGGGAAAACAATAGACCCATTATGAAGTTTTTACATTTAAAAAATAGTTTTTATTTAGAAGAGAGAGAAACGGCAGCAAGCTGCAACATATAGTGTTAGGTTCTATCATCATTTATTTACAATGATGCTTCTAGCTTTTCCATTTAGATCTCATAATCTTTCTTGGGAAGCAGAAATGAAGGGCAATTGCAATTTAATGCTTTGTTTGAAAATATCTCTGTCTGGAAAAAAGAGCAAATGTAAACAGAACTGATAGGAAATGTCCTCTAAAGGAAGTTACTATTTGATAAATTGATGTTTGGTATCTGATTTGTATCTCTACATTCTGTAGATGAACTCTTTAGAACATATTTTGTCAAGTCACCCAAAATGTTCTCCAAATCCCAAATGCTTCCATCAACCCCAACAGAATACAATTCTTAATATATTGGCAGAAATTAAGTCTGTCACAAAATAAAACTGCTAACAAAACACTGTCCATTGTACCTCCACAGAAAGAATAACACTTGTACCACTTTATCTGTACTGAGGAGAAATAACATATAGGAAAATATGGTAAATGTTTCAGCTGAATGTGGCTGGTTATTATTCATATAAATTATATTCTATTATTATTAAATAGAAGAGTACTTTAAATAACTGAGTCTTACTTAATGTTCATTGATAGTATCTGTCAGGCTTCACGAAAGGAAGAACACTTACCTTCAAGGCAGTATTGAATCTAATCATTTAAACTTTAATTCAACTCTTGGCTAAACTGGGTAAAAGACTTCCTGTCACAACTTGCCTAGTTTAGTTTTCCTGTATTCCAAAGACTGAAGTCATAACACAACACTTGATTGCCTACTGCAGAGCAGTAAGCCGGAGTTCTTATTTATCAGCTCCTGCATTTTATATGTATATTTCTTCTTATTCTATATCTAAGTTAACATGTTAAATGTTTTTTGATGACCTTAAACAGGTGCAATGTGTTTACTTTCTGTAGTCTGGAAATCATTGCCACTTGTAGCTCTAACCTTTCAAAAGTTGATCAGATATGCAACTCATTACACACTTAAATGCATATATTTTTTAATACAGTGTTTTCAAAAGAATTCTTAGTGAAGATAATACATCATTTGTCCAAGAATGAATCTTGATTAAAACAAACAACTTCTTGCCTAAATAAATAATTGTTGTGTGTTTCTTATACATATTGACTATCTCAATGCTAAGAGATTCTATAGAGCTACATATAAGGCCTATTTTATAAAGATGTGATTTTATTCATTCAAAATGAATTAGGATTCAAAGCTAGACTATAAAAACAACAAATAAACATCCAGAGTCTTCTCCCAACAGGCCTCCTGCATCAGATTTTTAGAGAAACTGTTAATTAAAAAAAATGCTACCCAGTGTCTTATATTATTTTTAAAAAGGGATGCAAGTGATTTAACTTAAAACAATTTATAGCACAATCCGAGGGCTATAGAGAACAAACTATTTTTAATATT
This sequence comes from Pseudoxenodon macrops, assembly GCA_032467955.1. Classification (NCBI taxonomy): domain Eukaryota; kingdom Metazoa; phylum Chordata; class Lepidosauria; order Squamata; family Pseudoxenodontidae; genus Pseudoxenodon; species Pseudoxenodon macrops. Next base: position 273,455 of record JANHFT010005295.1, on the reverse strand, counting down.
TATTCAATCAATACGGACTCAGTTTTAAAACAGATGTATTATAGAATGAAACAGCAGAAATTGCCTAGTCACAAGTTCTACTTTATATTATATCGCAGAAATTTTTCTGAAGCACTGTTATGTACGGTAATTGCTTGGAAGAAGGAAAGGAAATGCAAGTAGTCCTCGATTTACAATGGCAATCAAGACTAGCATTTCTGGGTTAAGCAATGTGAACATAAAGTGCAACACCATCACTTAGGGATGACAATCTCTGTCATCCTGGTTGCCACCATTAACTGAATCTCAGGATCATTCAGCGGGGAAACTTCCTTCCATCTTATCACAACTAAATCAATGGGAAACCAGCAGAAAGTTGCAAAGTCCCAAGCTGCTTGCAAGCAGCACAGCAGGCAGGTCAATGATTGCTGCAGAGTGAGGAAGGTTTGTGTGAAATTGCAAGAGTGGTGCATTGAAACTAGGGCTGTGTTCTAACTTACCTCGCTTTCTGCACCGTGTGGCCGCGCGCATGCACAGTAGAAAAAATATCCGACCCCCCCCCCCAAGGCCGAAAACAGGATGGCACCACATGTGCAGTGTTGGAAACCCGGCTCCCGCGCAGAAGAAAAAAAACTGGAAAAAATTCCAAAAAAAACACCAATTTGTTTCCAAAATAAATTCCAAAAAAAAAGAGATGGCGGCGCCCACAGACCAGAATCAGCTCCATGATGTCACCAGCGGCCTACTACCTACTCCGTAGAACCGGTCTGAATGGGTAGGAACCCACCTCTGATTGAAACACCGGGAGGTTGTATGTAAGTGCATGAGTAGTAGGGGAGGTACATCAAGGCTCCAGGAAGGTGCGTGGGAGTGTATGAGTGACCAGTACGATGTGAGTGTAGAGGGGCAGTGAAAGGGTATGTGGGTAGGGGAGACTTACCCTAATGACTTGTAACCTTCCCTGCCAGCGTTCCCATCAACTTTCAAGAGAAGACAGCAGAGAAGGCAGCGAATAGCAATCAGGGCCCCGCAACTGGTCATAAGTGCAAGGCACTTGCCAAGCACCCAGAATCATAATCTTGTGACTGTGGGAATTCTAGGATGACTGATCATTTTTGAGAAAAAACATTGTTTGGGCAGGGATTAAATTAAGCAATAGAAAAAACTCTTCACAAAGAGTGATACCAGCAAGAAATGTAGGTGGTAAACTGGTCTGAAGAGTAAATATGGAAATTCAAGTTTTCATTTACTTACAAGACATAATCATAGAAATATTTGAGAGGGCATAATATTTGGAAACAGTATACTAGAACTAAGGAAACTTATCTTGTACATAAAAAATACGTTTTTACATATATACTCATTACATACCAAGCATATCTTCAAAATGTAGCAAATGAAAGTTTCCAAAAATCCCATCTACAACTGCCTGGATATAATTTGTTACATGGAAAATTAACTTTTAATTCTATTGCAAGTCTGCACTAAAAACTACTTTGTACCTGGTGGAGATACTCCTCTTATTTCAAAGGTAACCTGACAAGGTGCCATCTTCAATTATTTTCAGACAATGTAGTAATCTGTTGAGAAAGAGAAGAAACAAATATTTAATTATTATTTCATTTATCTGCACACAATCCTTCAAGAAAGAGCCCCGATTTAAATTACAATACAAACCAAATAAAAACAGAGGATAAAAAAGAAGTAGTGAGCAAGTCATGTACTTTGAATTTCACAGAGGGGGAAAAAAATGTTATTTAGTGCACATCTAAACAAAGCCAAATGTTAAATTTCTCTGCAAGGGGAGGGAAGCAGCTCTGCAATCTGCCGAACTGATAATAATTATTGGCAAACTAGAGATGAAGGTCTATGAAACCAAATTGAAATATTCACACAGAATTGAGTGATTCCTCAAATGAAGCATTTACTAAGATATTTTTGCAGATTTAAAAGCCAACTATTTTTTGCAAGACTGTGGAGTAGTGCACAAATTATTGAAGCTATGCCCACCTTTTCCCAATGAAGCGTTTTTCTCAGTTACCTTTGCAGCATCCATCCCTATGATCATGTGATCAAAATTCAGATACTTGGCAATTGGTTCATAATTATGACCGTTGCAGCCCCCCAGGGTAATGTGATCCCTTTTTGCAACCTTCTGACAAGCAAAGTCAATGGGGAAGCCAGATTCACTTAAGAACTAAGTTACTAACTGATCAACTGCAGTGATTCACTTAACAACTGTGACAAGAAATGTTGTAAAATGGGGCAAAACTCACTTAACAAACTCTCACTTAACATAATTTTGGGTTCGACTGTGGTCATAAGTTGAGGACTACCTATAAACTTCCTCTTTAAATAGAAATTATTTCAAGCCAAGAAATACCGTTTTGAAGAAAGAATAAAAAGTGAATTTGATTATGTGCTACCAAATATTTTCAACTCCTAGTGACCATAGATAAATTTTCTCCATAATGATCTATCCCTTCAATGGTGCACTGATTGTCAATGTAACTGAGTTCACCCACTTACTGTTTTCTTCCACACCTTTTCCAACACTACAGACATTTTCAGAGTTAAGTCTTTATAATGTATCTGAAGTAGGATAAGCTGAGCTTGTTCATTTGTGCAACACATGGGAACTCTGGATTGATTTGTTCAGTGATCCTTTTGTTAGTTTATTTGAGTATGCACAATAGTCTCAGGGTCTTCTCCAATCTTAAGTCTCTAACTACCTAGCTGTGTAGTTGCTAAGAGTCAATATAGGTAGTCTTTGACCTATGACCACAATTGAGCCCAAAATTTCTGTTGCTAAGCGAGACATCTGTTAAGTGACTTTTGGCTCATTTTATATCTTTTGCCACAGTTGTTAAAGTGAATCACTGTACTTAAGTTAGAGAAAGGTTAAGTGGATCTGACTTACTCATTGACTTTGCTTGTCAGAAGGTTGCAAAAGATAATCCATTGATCCAGGGACACTGCAATCATCATAAATATGGATCAGTTGCCAAGCATCTGAATTTTGATCACATGACCATGAAGATGTTGCAACAGTCGTGAGTATAAAAAATAGTCATAGGTCCAGTACTATTGCAACTTTGAATGATCACTAAATCAATGATTGTAAATTGAGGACTATCTATACTGACTTGATGGCATATATTCATCAAGCCTCTTCTGACAGGTACAGATGCTTACTTCACATACTGTACTATGTTCTAGTTTGTTTTAATCAAGATTTATTGAAGACGTTATAGTGATCTGGTTCATTCATAATGTTAAACCATACGTTATTTATAAACCATAATTGCTGAAACTATAACTGCACTATATGTTTCATACCACATTGGTTTATATTTCATGTAAATCATATCTAACACACCTAATTCAATCATTCATACAGTATGTTAAACTAAAACAAAACATTATGACTTAAGACACCATGAATCTAATTTATTTAAATTGAATTGTTTGATTCTTTAATTTCACTATTAGTAAGCCCAAGCTGAACAGTCAACATTCCTGGCTCGATCCATTAATTCACTGATATCAACAGTCAAATGAAGCTCTTTCTCTTCTATATGAATAGCTAACACCATCTTGGACAGAGACTTTACACACTTCTTTATACTCAGGATATACTACTGCATATTCAAAGGACCAAGAAGCTGGGTATCCAGCATACTGTATGAGATAAACTCTGACAAACCATTACTTTAAATCACAATCTCAGTAACTGTGTATATGCTTCTTTGCCTTTACGCTATTGCACAGCAGTCTTCAAATATTTCATTTTTTGGAGAAATTGACATATTCACAAACTTGCAACTTATCTAGTTCTATCAGAGTATGAAAGCCCCACATAAAAGAAACTATATACCAACATTCAAGTATATTATTTACAGTCAAATCCTAACCCAGTATAAAATATTTAATGCAATAGTAACTAAAGCATCTATTACTGCAAAAAGAAAATTCCTGTAGACATCCACTTGTCTGTATCTGTTTCTTCTTCTCGCAGTTTGCTTTAATCTGCAATGCAGAATTCACTAATCTCAAACCTTCAGCTTTGAGCATTGCAGAAAGCCAATAGAACATGTCATAATATGCATTTTATCTTTGTGGACTACACAGTAAGCAATGACTTTGCATGAAATGCAACGAAAGCATGTGAATATCCTGTTAGAAAAAACACTTTTCTGATATGGATTAGAAATGAATAAACTACTGCTCACCAAATTCACTACTGTGAATTTATAAAGCATCAATAATATTATAACTGTATGAGATACAATTACCCTACAGGGCTTACCTAAGGAAAATCCATTTGTGAGTTATTTGAATTCTATTGACTTAAGTCTCTCTGTCATGTTTACAACAGAGATAGTCATACATTGATAACAATAAACAACCAGGATGCCCCCATGAAATCTACAGCAACAACTACAGAAAGTCCTTGACTTATGACCATCATTGAGCCAAAATGTTCATTGCTAAGCAAGACAGTTAAGTGATTTATGCCCCGTTTTATGACTTTTCTTGCCACAGTTGTTAAGTGAATCACTGCAGTTGTTAACTTAGTAACAGAGTTGTTAAGTGAATCTGGCTTTCCCACTGACCTTGCTTGTCAGAAGGTCACAAAAGGTAATCACATGACCCTGGAACACTGCAAACATCATAAACACATGCCAGTTGCCAAGTACCTGAATTTTGATCTCTCCAATCACAGGAATGCTGCAACAGTAGTAAGTGTGAAAGATGCTCATAAGTCACTTTATTCAGAGCCGCTGCAACTTTGAATGATCACTAAACAAATGGTTGTAAGTCAAGGACTACCTGTATGGCTACTTGGCTTAAGGCTAGGAAAGAGCAGGTTGAATTGAAATTTAAGCAGAAGTAGTTATGTAAAGAAAGTACAGTATGGTTTATCATAGTTAATCAGGACGACAAAGAGGTCTTTAATGCTAAAGACACTGTCCATTATCTATATCTATATCTATATCTTTAAGTGGGCAAAATATTGAAGCAGAAGGCCAAATCTTTTCAACCAAGGTACCTCAAATGGGTTTACAGAATACTGGGAATCAGGGAATGAAATTTGGGAAAGTTGTGACTGCTTCACTTCTAATGGGTTACTGCTTCTTCAGCGCCACTGCAGTCGTGTGATTCTCATTTTTGATGTTCTCTGACAGCTTCCCAGCCACTCATGCAATCACTTGGTTCCTACTCCACCCAGCACCAGTCACTTAATTACCTCTGGGAAGGAAGGGAAGGAAGAAGGAAGGAGCACAAAGAAAGGGAGAGGAAGGAAAAGGAAGAAAAGAAGGGGAAGGAAGTGGGAGTGAAGGAGGGAGATTTTGGATGTTCACTACCAGCTTCCTACAAGGAAATTCAATGGGGAAGCTGACAGCAGTCAGAAGGTGTTCCTGCTCTGAATTTCTGCCCTCTGGTGGTCATTCTGTTTCTCTGCTTAAGTAAGGAAATCTGTCTGAAATGAGATTTCAGAGGTCACATAATGTTTACTAGCATGTTAAAGATGACTTCCAACCATTCCAAATTGTTGTGGAAAAAAGTGAACAGACTCAGCTATAATATCAAAGCAGCAGTAAGCAGAAAGAACAAGGTCTTTTTTCATTAGAATTTCTAAAGCAGCTCAAATCACAAAGAATAGACAGAGATTATGGACAGGCTAGTAAAGGAAGTTCCACATACCAGGAGGACTGAAAATTAAAAAACAAACAAACATATTTTTGGCATGAAGTGTGTGTGTGTGTGTGTGTGTGTAAAAGTTTACCACCAGACATTCACCATCAGAGACTTGACTTTAAAAAAATATTTTATATCAGAATGTTGTTCCCTCAATAGTCCACATGTCACCATAACACTGCCTTTTACACAAGAGTACTTAATATATTGTAAGTTACATTTTATTACTGGGAAAAAAAGCCATTTTCCCCACATGGTCTTTTATATTATAAGATAGGGACTGTATCACTAATTGTAAACTGTTTTAGGTTCTTTTGGCAATATGTTTCAATTACATAAAAAAGTAAATACTTGCTACTTACTGGACCAATTAAAAGAATGAGTTCAACTTTAGTCTAGATTTATGTGCAATACTGTATTTTTAAAAAAAACAGAAGTCTTAAAACCTGGCTCTGGTTGGCCTGCGGTCTCAAAGGAGGGATGTTTATGGTGAAGGTAGTTGATTGAGTATCTGTACCATTGGATTTAACCTTTAATTGTTGTTAATCCTAATCTTGATTTTAATGTTTTATATTATTGTAAGCCACTCAGAATCACCCAGGAGAGCAAAGAATAAATTTTCATGATAATTTGGTATCATTCTCCATTTGCTCTGCAAAGTACAAACAATCCAACCAACTTTCACTGTTCCTTTTTTCTTCTACAAGAGCAGACAACTGCTCAAATCTGTAGCCTAGAATTATACCAAGGATTTTGTTTGTAGCACCTGCCATTATAAAAGGGCTTTGTCTTTCCTGATAATAAATGCCCATATTCACTTACCACCTATTAAAGACATTAACTGTATCCTGTATGTATGAAATTGATTAGAACTTAATAAAGATGGTTAGTGGCTAAATAGGTTGCATGGATTAAAATATCTGAATAACATTGATTGAATAAACCATCACTCAATCCAATTTAAAATCCAGATGTTTTAGATTTTTCAGGTGCAAAAAATATGTAGAAATGTACATGTAGAATATTCATTTTTATTGAAAAATTGTATGTCATGGACAATTAATCCATCTTTGCCTTCCTTCTGACATATCAAGGCTACTGTTACATGTATACATATGTTCATATACTACAGCATATTGCAGAAACCTAGAAAATTTAGTTACATAAACCACTGTTAGGATAACCATGAGTAGAACATATTGTGGAAATGCAAGCTGATTTTTATTTATTTTCAGCAAATTATTTTGGTAGTGAAGTTGACTCAATCATGGCAAATTTTCACATTGAAGCTTATGGTTCAAATGAGATATTACTCAACTTTCCCCATCCCTCAGATAGGCTGTATTAACATATTAAGATAAAGTGTGTCTGTCTAATTTGTAGCTTAGTTTATTGTATGGACGGGTGTGCTATGGTTAGTACATGGCTCAGTGTTTTGTAAATCCAGATTATTTCAATTAATATAGTTTAGTTAATCCTGGTTTAATTTGCTGTATAACTATATCCATACATACATAATGGAAAAAAGGGTATTAGATCAGAAAACCCACACAAGATCAATACATACATGACTGTGACATTTTTAAAAAACAAGTTATTTCTGTACTCTGTTTTCTTCTCACAGTTTCTTAAAACCATAAGAGCTCGAATATCTCCCTTTACTTCTGGTCAGAAAAGGGGAAGTTGGCCAGCTTTCAGTTGGATTTACACCAGTCCACAATCTGAATTAAGAGATTCCTACTGATGTCAAATACATTTCATTTGCTGCATCCCCCAAATACTTTTATTTCATTTGCTCCTTCCTACTGGATACCCAATTATGGTTAAGCTAAGAAACAAAAAAACTTTAATTGAAGAATAGTTCCTTTCTAATCTAGAGTAATACTAATATGTTTGACTGCTAGAAGGCAAGTGTGTCTAATTGTGAAAAAGGCCAATTGGAGAAAAGTAGGATGCTTTTAAAATCCCCCTCTCTTCTTGTAATATACAGGAATTTCAACAGAAACTCAAAATAACAATATTCAAAAGAAGCCAAAGATATTTCCCAAACAAGGTGCACACATTCTCTCAACTTTTCCGTTTTTCAAAATAATATAGCCAATGGCTATAGCAAATAAATATCTGAATAAGGTTGTCAGAGCCATAAACACTTCATGAGCCATTTGTTTTGTTATCAGAGCAATAGGCACTTAAAAAAACTGGCCTTTCCTCCTTGGAATCTGTTATTAAACAAAACACAAAAAAAAAGGGGGGGGAGGCTAGGCCCAGAGGAATGCCATTAACCCAGTGCAATCATCTGGCCCTTTTCATCTTTTTCTATCAACAGTCACAAAGGAGGGCTGCAAAGAAACAGCTAGCCTTCCGCTTTCCTCCCCATCTGGCAGCCTTTTCCTTTCCCAGAAGAAATATTTTTAAATAGCTACAGCTAAACTTCTCTCAGTTACTGGACTTTTATATTAGTCCACAGCTTCTTCAAAAAATACGAACCCAGAAGCAAAGATGCAATATCCTCATTTTTTAACAAATCCTCATCCTTTAACTAGTCTAAGTCTCCAATTTTAGGAGCACTGTGTTTTCACAAAGCCAAGAAGTACACCGAGCAAAACCAAAACACTCTCACATAGGGACACACTATCTTTAATTGCTCCAAAGGTTAAAAGACCAATTAACACTGACCTTCAAGGAGTAGGATTGTGCACACAACTTGCAAAACAAAATAAACTCCACCCACGTCCAATCAATAGTGGCAGAAGTCTCCAAAATATAGTTTTGTTAAGCAAGAATTAAAATACCATAAAATAAATCACTTGTGGAAATACCATTTTTTCTGCCCTTCTCTAAACTCCTTGTCTTTGTCCCATTAAACTATTACTCTCAGAATTCCTTGCCTTTCTCCCAAGTGAACTGAATAGTGTGCTGCAATCTATTAATCTACCCACAAGCTGCTTATTTAATTGCCTTGTATGCCAGTCTCAAATTCTACCTGTGCTACTTCCTCCTAAACATGTTGATTGTTTATTATTACCCTGTGTGGTTATTTCACTTTTTCTAATTTCCAGAACACATAACACATAAACAGGCTTTACTGGTTAAGGTCTCAACAGAGTTATTACAGCTGTTGCCCCAGTTCACACAAAGACACGTGCATCCCAGTCTGACCCTTCATTGTGCATAGCTCTTTAGCCAAGCCCTGTAGTTTTACCTTAGTGCAGTTGTCATATAAATCGGCATTGTTTTAGCTTTCCTGAAATCGATTTGAATCCAGGATGTGTCATAAGTCTGAATCCTCCAGAACTGCTTGTTTGGGGTCTGCATGAAATATAGCAAACTAACCCATCCTACCACATGTCAGGTTATCCAAGAACACGAAGAGTCATCACATCACCGCTGGCCATCTTGTCTTAAGCCTGCAAACCTAGTCAACTGTGCTTTTTATTCAGTAAACTGTCACTTTACAAACAAGCGCCCAGTAAGTACCCCGTCAATTCTTGCCAGTGGCTCTTTAAGTAACCGGTAGATCACGAGTGAAAAACAATGGGGTTGAGGGGAGGGAGTGAAAAACAATGGGGTTGAGGTGGGGG